>VMDO01026346.1:0-26863 GCA_007922755.1 Pedetes capensis | reverse complement strand
TGTCTAAGGTTACAGTGGCAGAGCTCTCAGCCTCATCGCAACACGCAAGCCCCCACGGCAAACTGACAGACATGTGGGGGCTCTGATGGTAAAATAATTAATACAATGACGCATATATAGCATAAGAAAAAGAGAAGGAGAATAGAAAGAAGGAAGAGAGTAAAACAAGGAAAGAAGCAAATAAAAATTAAAAAAAAAAAAAACTCACGCATACACGCTCCCACCCACGTATAAAATCGCTTATAGTCAGGTGCGGTGGTATACACCTGCATTTCCAGCAGCTTGGGGGCGAAGGCAGGAGGCTCGCAAGCCCAAGATCACAGGCAGCCTGCACAACCCAGAGAGACCCTGTGTCAAAAAGTAAAAATATGGGCTGGGGGCGCAGCGTGGCGGTCCAGCACCTACAAAGTGAATAGGCGCAAGACCCTGGTTTCATACCCCCATACAAAACAACAAAATCAAAAAACAACAAAAAACCAAACCAAACCAAAACAAAACAAAAACCACATGAAACAAACAAACAAAAAAAAAATCAAAACAAAAACAAAACAAATCCATGCATATACGCTCGCACACACTTATTAAACACTTCTAGTCAGGTGCGGTGGTGCACGCCTGCAATCCTAGTGGCTTGGGGGGCAGAGACAGGAGGACCACAAGCCCGAGATCAGAGGCAGTTTGTGCAATCCAGCAAGCCCCTGTCTCAAAAAGTAAAAAATATGGGCTGGGGGCGCAGCACAGCTTTCCGCCCACTTGGGAGACCACTTGGGAGACCCAAATCCTCTTGTGGGTGGGATGATATTCAACCCCCCCAGAGAGAGTCTGTAGTAGGTCTGCCATGCACAGCAATTGCGCTAGAAACTGTTCTTATTGTGTCTAATTGTCCAGCAAGACTCTGCCAGAAAGGAGCACTCTGTCCGCGTGGTGCTCAGCCTCCTCCGCAGACCTCACCTTTCTCCACAGTGCGGTGGGATGACTTAGTATCCCCTCTGGTGTGTCTGGGGTCCAGGCATATGTGTGCCTGTATGTCTGTGGAGATTGCGTCTGCATGACTGTCCCGCCACAACAGGAGAGAGGGAGCCGCGTTTCATCTCTGGATGTGTACTGCTGGCACTGGTTTCCCACCGCCACAACAGGAGGGAGGGTGTGATTCTGTGCTGACTCACCAGAAAACTTGCAGTTTGTGTCCCTCGGGCAGGGTGACAGTGTGATGTCAAGGTTGCATGCTGTGTTGGGTCCGGCTCCCCTGGGTGTGTGGGCAAAGTCCCCTCCGAGTCTCCAGGATTCTATCCTGCCATCTTGTCCTGTGCTGTAATCACGCTTGGAACTTCACCGCTGGCGGTGAACTGCTCCGCCAGTTTCTGCCGAAAAGGAGCTCCCCGGCCGCGCAGTGTGCGACTTAGCCGCCTCCACAAGCCCCCGACCTCTCTGCAGCACAGTGGGGTGATTTGGTCTCACCTCTGATATGTCTGGGATCCGGGCATATGTGTGCCCAATTTTCTGTGGAGTTCGCGACCGTAGGCCTGACCTGCCACAACAGAAGGGAGGGGAGCCGCGTCTTAGCTCCACAGCCGCTACGGAGGGCGTTTGTGGGCCCCCTCACGGTGACTCACCTAGGATCTGCTGTCTGTGTCCCACAGGCGTGGTGAGAGTGTGCTGCCAAGGTTGCACTCCGTGTTGGGTCCGGGCCATGGGTGCGTGTGCGCGAAGTCCCCTCCAAGTCTCTGGGATTCTATCCTCTGTCTGTGTGATGGTGAAATGGCGGCATCCTGCTGCTGGTCACTGTGTAGCTCCTCTGAAGCCTAATTCTTGATTTCAGTGCACACCTAGTTTCATTCTCTATCTCTCAAACTAAATTATCTCTGTTTCTATTTATTCAATTGGCTTTTTTAAACCCCTAATCGAGGCTTCTTATTGCTCCAGAATAGAAGGTGTGTGTTATCTGTCCGCCATCTTGACTCTGCCCCTCTATTTATTGTTTAGGTTTGTTTTTTCTTCCAAAAATTTGGCATTCACTCATTAAAGAGATTGGCTATGGTTCCAGCTGCCAAGACAAATACCAAACCTCAACCCCAATTAAGATTATGTTAGAGACATTGTATTTCATGTTCTTAATAAATTGCTTAGATGCAGGTAAATAACAAACCAGTTTCCAAGCATAAAAACATTAAAATATCAGAACGAAATAGGAAGAATAAAAATCCTTCTTGCCTTATATTTACTCCACATGTTGTTGTTGTTGTTAGGTGCTGTCGAGTCGGTATCTGACTCATAGCGACCCTCATAGGGTTTTCAATGGCAGATTGTTTCGGGATTGCCTTGGGAGTGGGTTGCCACATCCTTCTCCCATTTTTGCGGTGCTGGGAATCGAACTTGGGACCTCAGAGACTGCAGAGCAGTGCTCTACCAACTGAGCTAAATCCCAGCCCCTTGCTCCACATATAACCTGGTAAATAAGCCAATTAGTATTCTAGAGCTGATTCTTGTGGGGGTTTTTTGTTTGTTTGTTTTAGTTTTTTTTTTTTTCTGTTTCTGACCTTTCATTTTGCTCTTCCCATTTTTATTCCATTGTCCTTCACTTCTTCCCTATTCTCCATTCCACTTTAGTTTGTTAGCGATCCACAGTTAGGATAAAGTTCTAGCAATTGAATTTGTGTCCATCTTAGGAGACTAAGGCATGAAGTATCCCCTCCACTGCTAAATGGCAAAAGAGGGCCACAGTAGAAACCAGCAGTGAAGCTGCAAAAAAAGATCATGTTCCAGAACTTAGAAAAAGTAACTTGCCTAGTATAGTTTACAAAACATTTAGAGTCTCACTTCTTACCAGGACATCACGGCTTTGATTTTATCAAGTTCAAATTTTCTGAGAAGAAATGTGAGAATAAACTGCAATTATAGTCTAATATTTACTGACACATAAGTTATTATAATTTTATGTTTTACTCTTAGAATAAACATAATGACATTTGGTGTATTGGAATTCTACCTGTCCTTTTCCTTCTAACTCCTCTCTCTCTCTCTTTCTCTCTCTCTCTCTCCACACACACACACACACACACACACACACACATAATGTCCTGAGTGTTTGAACACAGGGTCTCATGCATAATAGGCAAGGACTTTACCACTAAGCTGCACTACAGTCCCTTTTTTATTTTTTATTTTTAAGACAAGTTTCACTAAATTCCATATGCCACCTCTGGCCTAGAACATGCCATCCTCCTGCCTCAATCCTCTGAGTCTGGGATTACAGACACAGGTCATGATGCCTGGCTCCTCCTTCTCTTTTAGTATTCTATTGCTTTAGAACTTTGTAGGAAAAAAACGTTACTCAGTGATAGCCTCTCTTCCTTTATCTTGTAGAAGACCAAGAATTTGAGAGACTGTGTTAGATATTCCAAAGTGAGAGGAGAAAAAGGAAGGTCACTGAATTGGAGTAAGTTTAAAATAAAGAATTTTCTTGAATTAGTAATAAAGGTTAGTGTATATATCCAAAAAGATAGATACCCATGCTCCAGTTAAGTGGTGAACTTGCAAAGGCCTATTTCTTTTGTATCCAGGTACTTAGGACTCTAGGAATCAGAACATTGTGGTAACAAAAAGCCTACCAAATCCCTACTTGGAAAGAGTGTTGCCCTGGATATGCCAAGGGATAAGATGAGGTTGGACAACTAAAGACTAAAGTATTAGCTACAGCCAGGTGGCTGAAATTGACTTGTTTTTTTACCTCTATGTGCCATTTAAACCTCTGAAGATTTCTTTCAAAATCCTAAAACTGACGAATTTCACTATTCTAACAGAACACTGGGATTAAATTTCCTGTCAGTTCTGTTGGATGAGGGGCAGAGTTAGACCTAAGATTATTCTGCAATAAATGCAAATATAATAATATTAAAAAAATATGTAGCACATCTGAGATGATAGTCAAAGATTAATAAATGCCATACAAAGCTGTGAAGGGACTCCAGGAGTTCAGCAATAAAATAAAGCAAAATCAAATTGCTTTTCTTAACTTTGCTTATATTTTAGTGTATAATAGAGAAGCAAAAAACAAACTCATCTAAATTATATACCATAAGTGAACACATGTTGTTGTTGTTAGGTGACCTTGAGTCATGTCTGACTCATAGAGACCCTCATAGGGTTTTCAATGGCTGATTGTTTCGGGATTGCCTCAGGAGCAGGTTGCCATGTCCTCCCAAAGTGAACACATAGGAAATAACTAAACATTAATTTACATAGCCAGTTGTTCTTGTTTTTGTGCAGATCTGGGAATAAATCTCCTGAAGTAGATTTTATTTACTTAACAATATGCAATTAATTAGGAAGTTCCTACATCTGCACTAGTCTTTAATTTTTTAAATTTGGATCTCTTCATTTTTATTCCCATGAAATTATATACACATGCTACAGCAATGCCCCATAGACTAGGTTATCTTGAATGCTAGGTGAATCTCAAGTACATCTCATTGAATACAGCAGCCAATTGTGCAATTGCAAGTAAACAAATGGCATATCTTGTCATAACAGTTGGTTAAGATTTTTCTAGTAGTATAAATTTAGGCTATTTATAGTTTAGAAGTTGTATTTACAGTAATGGAGTTTAAACTTTGCTTAAAAATTTATGTTACTTTTCTCTCAACTTTCTGATAACATTGAAAATATGTAGAAATTGAGGGATGCATTGTTTAAACTGTGTAGCATTCTGAAATTTGAAACATTTTATTTGTATGAATAATGATTTCCCCCCAAATTAATTAATGAAAATAAAACCAAGAATTTGAAAGCTGAGGTTTATAATTCACATTATAACCCTGTATTTGAAATATATATTTATTTAGAACTCTTAGGTTATTTATTGACTTTATTATGTGTAAATATTTTCAATTTAATGAACAAATATTCTTTATTGGCAGATGACTAAAAGAAATTGATAAAAAGGGTGGCATCATTTAACAAATATTTGAAAAGCAGTCATTTGATTTGGTTATATAAGTGAAGGAGAATATGCATTATTTCTGTGTGTTTGTCATAAACTATTCACTCTGTCACATCCTACTTATATACACTGCCTTTGTCCATCAAGACATACAATCAGTGATACATGCTAGCCTGGTTCTATTCTTCCTTGGGTGCTGGCTGTCTTGAAACAGATAATTACAAAGCTCAATGTCTGGAACTTTTCAGATATATTCAATAATGAAAAATACTTAGCAAATAACAGCATTAAGACATATTAGATCTGGATATGCCACTTATTAGATTTTTCTATTGGGTTCGATGACATATGAGAAGCTCACTTGATAAAAAATTTGATCCTCTCCATTGTCAGCTGAATTGCCTTTACATGAAAACTAAGAATTCCTAGGACTACAAAAGGAACAAAGTCACAAGGAAGAATGCTACAGGAAACTCTAACATTCCCTTTACTGAAATAAAAATTTTGGAGAAAAATAGATATATAAATTCCTTTTAAGATTCACTCAGAAGAACAAGAGTGAACTCCTGAGATTGCTAATCATGGCTTGCTAAGCACACACAGAAATATTATCTAACATTCCAACACTGTACTCCATTTATAGGTTAATGATTTTGCATAGGGATCCTTTATAGGAAAAGACTATTGGTGATATCTTAGAATGTTTGGTACTATTGTCTTATGGAAGATATTGGTGTCTCACTCTAGGGTTTCTTGTCAATCATGGGCTTAGGGAAAGAGTTTGCGCTCAAGGATGGAGAAGGTTACATAATTCTGGTGAAGAGCAGTTTAAGAAAGTTTTAATAACAAAGAAAAAATTTAAAGGTGGATATTAATTGGAAGAGGGGCTGGCATTTAGCTCAGTAGAGTGCCACTCTGCAATCTCTGAGGTCCAGACTTTGATTCCCAGCACCATAAAAATTGGAGAAGGACATGGCAATCCACTCCCAAGGCAATCCCAAAACAATCAGCCACTGGAAACCGTAGAAGGATAACTGTGAGTCAGACAGGACTCGATGGCACCCAATAACAACAACAAGATTAATTGGAAGAAGAAATCTGTCTTTGGTTATAAGATAAGGAAATTTTAAGAGAGCAGTTCTACTCAATATTACACTATTATTTGCATATATTAAGAAAGTATTACAAATATGGACATTTTCAGTGTTTCCCATCAATATTTTAGAATATCTGCCAACATTTATAAACCATAATCATTAATGAGATCATTTTTTAAAAAGACAAATCAATTGATATTTTCTTCCATGCATGTTGAAGATATCAGTATGGATAAACTCATTTGAAACCTGATGATTCATTAGAATGATCAGACATAGTTCAACATGCTTAGACATCAAGGGAATACAAATCAAAACCACACTCAGAATAGCTAACACCAACAAAGAACACTGGTGAGGAACAGATGCATCATATAAGAAAATATGACTCCTATTAATGTCAGAAATCACATCAGCAAATGTTTATTTCGAACAAGGTTATTCCATCAATTTTTGTCATTTTTCAAGCCATTTTGTTGATAACTTTCTTAAAATAATCATAATTTTTGGTCAGTGTATGTAAGGCTGATTAATTTGCAGGTCAACTCAAATTGATATGTAGTGCCTGGAGCTTTTGGTAAAAAGGGATTTTGAAGCTACATCCTGGTTCAGACAGAGTGTCATGATCAATTGTCACTATTTTCCATTGGTTCTTAATAAAGAATAAGAGAAAGGTGCTACCAATATTTTTTTTGGCTCTGTTTTGTCCTTTTTTTTCTATATGGAGAGTATCAGGTAGCCTCTCATGTTTTCTTTCTTTCTTTTTTTTTTTTTGCTCATATATTCATTGTAGTTAGTGCAATAAACATTTTATTTAAAATTTTTGCCTATATTATAGTTCATATACTACTAATTTTTTTAAAAAATACTATACAATATAATAGATTTCATTATGGCATTTTTATTACATTACATCATGTACTTTGCTCTTATTCACCCTCTCATGAAACCACCATTTGTTGTTCCCATACCCCATTGTCTCCCTATACCCCTCCAAATATATTTCCATATACTTTCATGTCACACACACACACACACACACACACACACACACACACACACACATAAATCTATATTCCATTTCTGAGAGAGAACATCTGGAATTTGTTTTTGTGAATCTGACTTATTATATGATGATCTCCCATTCCAGCCATTTCCCTGCAAATGATATAATTTCATTATTTATATATAATTTTTCATTACATGTGTCATATTTCTAAAATCAATTTATCTCTTGATAGGCATCTAGGCTGATTCCTTATTTTGCTTATTATGAACTGTGCTGCAATGAATATGGAAATACAGGCATTTCTATCTTAAATTAACTTACATTTACACATACCCAGGAGCAGGATTGCTGAATCATATGGCACTTCTGTTTTATTTTATGAGGAATTTCCATAATGGGTGTACTAATTGATACTGCTACTTGCAGTATATAAAGGTTCCCTATTCCCTGTGTCATCACCAACATTTGTTGTTTATTTTGTTGATGCTAGCCATTCCTACTGGAGTGAGATGGAATCTCAGTATAGTTTTGATTTGCATTTCCCTGATGTCTAAGCATGTTGAACATGTTTTCATATATTTATTGGCCACTTGTAGTTGTTTTGCAAGCCATCAGTTCAATTGCCCTTTTATTGAATGGATTCTTTGTTTTTTTATTGTTTAATGTTTGAGTTTTTTATATATCCTAGATATTAATCCCCTGTTAGGTACATAGTTGGAAAAGATTTTCTCCCATTCTATCAGCTCTCTCTTCATTAACTAGTTTCTTTGCCATGCAGAAACTTTTCAATTTGAAGCAATCTAATTTATCAATTCCTGCTATTTCCTGGCTATAGGAGTCACTTTTAGAAATTTCATGCATATACTATATGTCCAAGTGTTTCCCTCTAGCAGTTTCAGAGTTTCTAGTTTTACATTGAAGACTTTCATCTATTTTGAGCCAATTTTTCTTACAAGGTGAGAGATAGGAATCTAGTTTCATTCTTCTACAGGTGGGATACCCAGTTTTCCTAGCACTATTTGTTGGAGAGGATGTCTACTCTCTAATATATGTTTTTGACACCTTTGTTAAATATCCGGTGGCCATAAATATCTGGGTTTGTGTCCATGTCTTCCCTTCTATTCTATTGGTCTGTATGTCTGTTTTTCTGTCAGTATCAAGCAGTTTCTTTGTTTGTTTCATTTTGTTTTTATTTTTGTTTTTGCTATGGCTCTGTCATATAATTTAATGTCAAGTATTGTGATACCTCCTGCATTGCTCTTTCTGTTCAGGATTGCTTTGGCTATCTGGGCTCTTTTAGGCTTCCATATGAATTTTAGGATTTTTTCTATTTCTGTGAACAATGTCATTGGAAATTTGGGATTTCATTGACTTCATAGGTCACAATATTAATTCTTTTAAATCATGAGCAAGGGAGATCTTCTACCTTCTAGTGTCTTCATTAATTTCTTTCTTCAGAGTTTTGAAGTTTTTATTACAAAAGTCTTTCACCTCCTTCATTAGATTTATTCCTAGATACTATATATTTTTCAGGCTATTTTGAAAGTGATTGTTTTTTGATTTCTTTCTCAGTATGTTTCTTATTGGTATATAGACTGTTAATGATTTTTGAATATTGATTTTGTATCCTGCCAGATTACTGGAAGTATTTATCAGTTCTAAGAGTTTTCTGGTGGAGTTTTTAAGGTCTTTTAAATATGGAATCATATCATCTGCAAGTAGGAATAATTTGGTATCTTCCTTCCCTATTTGTATCCTTTTATTTCTCTTGCCTTATTGTTCTGGCTAAGACTTCAATCATTATATTGAATAAGAGTGGAGAGAATGGATAGATACCCTTGTCTTGTTTCTGATTTCAGAGGAAATGCTTTCAGTTGTTCTCCATGTAGCATAATGTGGGCAACAGGCTTGTAATATATAGTTTTTTAAATTATGATGAGGCATGTAACTTCTATTTCTAGTTTCTTCATGGCTTTTATCATCAAGAAATGTTGAATTTTGTCAAAGGCCTTTTCTATATCTATTGGGAGGATCATGTGATTTCTCTCTATATTTATATGCTATGTTACATTTATAGATTTGCTCATGTTGAATCATCCTTGCATCCTTGGAATGAGTCCTGCTTGATCAGTGTGTCTGATCTTTTAAATGTGTTTTTGGATATGGACTACAAATATTTTATGACAGATTTTTTTGGTGCTTATCAGGGAAACTGGTCTGTAATTTCCTTTTTTTGTATCCTTATCTTGTTTTGGTATCAGAGTAATAACTAGTTTCACAGAATGAGTTTGGAAGCATTTACTCCCTACTTTATGGAATAGTTTGGGGAGCATAGGTGTTAAATCTTTAAAGACTTGGTAGAATTCAGCTGTGAACTCATCATGTCCTGCACATTTTTTGTTGTTGTTGGGAGACTGTTAATATTTTAATTTCATTGCTTGTTATGGTTCTATTTAAGTTATTTATGTCCTCTCAATTTAAACTTGGTTGATAATATATGTTAAGGAAATTATTGATTTCTTCTAAATTTTTCATTTTTTGGAATATAAGTTCTCAAAGTATTTCCTAATGATCCTCTGTATTTCAGGAGTATCTGTTGTGATGACCCCTTTTTCATCTCCAATTTTATTAATTTGAATCCTTTCTTTCTTTTGATTAGTTTGGCTAAGAGTTTGCCAATCTCACTTATCTTTTTAGAGGACCAACTTTTTGCTTCATTATTTCTTTGTATTGGTCTTTTAGTCTTCATTTCATTAATTTCCACCATAATCTTTACTATTTCTTTCCATGTACTAATTTGAGGTTTGGATTGATTTTTTTCTAATGCAATAAATGTGCATCATTAAATTGAGCTCTCCTGGTTTTACATAAGCACTTATAGCTATAAAATTTGCCCACAGAATTTCCTTGGCTCTATTCCAAGGTTTTGGTAGATTGTATATTCATTTGCATTTCATTCTATGAATTTTTAAATTTTCTCTCTGATTCCAGGAGTTATGTTGTCCAATCTCTGTGTATTTGTATAGTTTTTCTTATTTCTCTTGCCTTTAATTTCTACTTTTTCTCTATTATGATCTGATAAAATATACAGAATCAGGGCTTCAAGTCCATTTGAAACCCGAACCCTGAAGACATTCTGGCTCAAGCATTACTTTTTTTTTTCTGAACATAAACCTCAACCCAAAGGTTGGAATCATATAAGTAAATAGTAGGTCTTCGAATTGAACCAAAAGTCAAACCCTGAGCCTATTCTGGTACAAGCATTTAACAAAGTTTTTCTAAACCCTAATGCAAATCCAGTTTGGTTTCAGGTTCAGGTTTGGGGTCAGGTTCAGAAAAAAATTTAAAAATGCTTGAACCAAAATGGGTTCAGGTTTCAGGTTTGGGTTTGTTTGAAATCCTTCAAAGAATGATTTCAATTTTTATAAATTTGTTAAGGTTTACTTTGTGACCTAAAATGTGATCTATTTTAGAAAAAGTTCCATGTGCTACTGAGAAGAATGTGTTTTTCTCAGTGGTTGAATGAAATATTCTGTAGATGTTTGTTAAATTCATTTGATCTATGGGTGCTATTTAACTCTGAAGTATCTTTGTTGAGGTTTTGCTTGGATAATCTGTCTATTGATGCAAGTGGAGGATTAAAATCAATGCTATTATTGTTTCTATACCTATCTGTCCAATTATGTCTGGAAGAGGTTTTTTTAAATGACATTAGGTGCTCCAATGTTTGGCACATTTATTTACAATCATTCTATCTGCTTGATAAAGTCTTCCCTTTATTAATATGTAGTAACCTATTTTATCTCTTCTGATTAGTTTTGGATTGAAATCCACCTTGATAGATATCAGTATTGTGTTGTTATTGTTGGTGTTAGAAGCTATTGAGTCAGGTCCGATTCATAGCGAGCCTGTGTACAACAGAATGAAACACTCTCCAACTGTATATCAGGCATACAATCTTTTTTATGTTTAAGCCCATTGTAGCCATTGTGTCAGTCAATCTAGTTGAGACTTTTCCTTTCATTTATCAGTATTAACACCTGCTTTTTTGGATTTCAAATGCTTAATGGGTTTCCATTCTTTCATTTTCAGTCTATAGGTGTCTTTGCCAGTGAGATGTGCTTCTTGGAGATTAAAAATGGTTAGGTATTGTTTTTCTTTTCCTTTTTCCTTTTCTTTTTTCTTTCTTTTTTTCTTTCTTTTTTTTTTATGGTAATAGGGGTTGAACCCAGGGCCTCACGCTTTCATGCTTTGCTAGTGCTGTACCACTGAGCTGAACCCTCAGCCCATTTTTTTACTTTTTGAGATAGGGTCTCTCTAAATTATGCACTGCCTCTGGTCTTGAACTTGTGATCCTCCTGCTTCTGCCTTCTGAGTTGCTGGGATTATAGGCTTGGACCACTACACTTAGCTTAGGTCTTGTTTTCAACCTATTTGACTTATCTGTGTCTTTTAAATACAGCATTAAGACCATTTAAATTTATAGTTATTATTGGGAAGAATTTAATGTTTTCTGTAATTTTCTTGTTAGTTTTCCTAGTTGGATTAAATACTGGTTGTTCTTTGCTTTCTCCCTGATCATATTAAGGGTGTGATGGCTTACTAAGGTAGATATACTTGCCTCTTTCTTAGCTATCATTTGTTCATGTGTTCTTCTCATGGGACTTATTCTTTCCTGATTTATTGCATTTATGTGTGTCTTTCTTCTTCCTCTGTGTATAGAATTCCTTTAAGTATCTTCTGCATTGCTGGCTTAGTGTTCATGAGTTGTTTTAGTTTGTGCTTTTCTTAGAAGGTCTTTCTAGGTCCATCAACTTTAAAGGACAACTTTGCTGGATATAGCAATTGCAGTTGGCAGCTACTTACATTCAGGGTATGAAATATGTTATTCCATGCTTTCCTGCCTTTTGGGGTTACTAATGGGAGGTTTGATGGGAGAAGGATGGCACCTAACAGAAACAACAATGGGAGGTTCAATGCTATTCTAATGGCTTTGCCTTTGTAAGCAAGTTGGTGTTTTTCTCTTTCAGCTTTTAAAATTGTTTCTTTGCTTTGTTGTCTTAACGTTTTAACTATAATGTGTTTCAGAAAGTTTGTTTTCAGGTTATGTCTATTTGGGGTTCTAAATGCATCTAGTGCTTAAGTGTATTTTTCTTCTCTTGCATTTGTGAAGTGTTCTTTTGTTATTCCATTTATAGGTTTTTTATGCCTTTAGTTTTAGTTTCAGTTTCTTATTCTCCCCCAAGATTTCTTGAGTTTGATGTCTTTCTCATGTCTAAGAGTTCTGAAAAGTTGTGATCATGCTCATGTTTCTTTCTTTATTGGCAGAAAAGTATAGTGTTTCTTTGCATGGTCTTCCATTACTGATGTCTTTTTTTTTCTGCTTCATCTAGTCAGTTGGTGCTACTTACCACTATATGTTTTATTTTATTTATTGGGTTTTTCATTTCTAACATTTCCATTTTTTTTAAGATCTCAATTTCCTTGCTGAATTTCTTATCCATATTATTTACTTTTCCTTTAGGACCTGAACTGACCCCTTCATTTCATTCATCTGCTTATTTGTATTTATTTGAGGTCATTAATCATTATTATAAGTAGTCTTTTGAATTCCTTGGAATATTAACTATTTCAGTAACTTGGGCTTTAGGACTTGAGGAATTATGATATTTTTGTAGAGTCATTACATTTTTCTTTTTTGTATTTCTTGTGTTATGATTTTTGCACCTGTTAAGTTGGTTGTCTATTCTCATTTTTATTGGTGCTTTTATCAGTTCACAATCTTTTCTGCTGTTATAGCAAAAATTCTGCCACAGACAGTTATATTTAGGTGCCATCAAGTTGGTATCCAACTCATAGCCACCCTATATACAACAGGCAAAACACTACTTTTAGTGCTTCTCTAATATTCATAGACTTTTCAATGTCTGATTGAGTTTTGGGAGTGAGTTGCTAGGTCCTTTTCCCAAGCCTCTAGCACCTAATGTTCCCAGGTGGTCTCCTATCTGAGTACCAACCAGGCTTGAACTCGTTTAGCTTCCAAGATCTGACATGATTGGACACCACAGTGCTAAAGCTAGATCTATAGATTTAGATATATAGGTATCTGTAGCTTTATATCTATATATCTATATATCTAGATCTAGATATGTTGTTGTTGTTGTTAGGTGCTGTCAAGTCGGTATCAGACTCATAGTGACCCTCATAGTGTTTTCAATGGCAGATTGTTTTGGGATTGCCTTGGGAGTAGATTGCCAGGTCCTTCTCCCATTTTTGTGGTGCTGGGAATTGAACTTGGGACCTCAGAGACTGCAGAGCAGCACTCTACCAACTGAGCTAAATCCCAGCCGAGATCTATAGATCTATAGATCTATATAAATATAAATATATAATATATAAATATATAATTTGATTAAATTTATCTATTACCTTAACAATGACTATATGAAGATGGTAAAAATAGTGTACAGTAAGCTATGATGTTAAAAATTAATTATACAAAAATAAATATATTAGATATTATATATATTATATATATTATATATATATAATATATAGATATATAGGTATATAGATATATAGATATATAATATCTGTAAGTCAAGAGAAGAGGTAAAGAGCAGGGAAAGGAAATAAGCAAGACTGAACAGAAGAATGGAGAAAGAGAATTAATCAGAAGAAATATAGTAAGTGGGTGGGAAAAAAGCATGCAATAATAGAAATCTGCACAGTGTAGAATACAGAAAATTTTATAAACATAATATGAGGTAGAAAATACAAACATAAAAGTTTTTTCTTTACAAATAAACTTTAATATAAATAACACTAACATATATGAATAAGATAGTAAGGATAACATAAGGGGCAAAAATATTAAAAATTGAAATTGACCAATTGCTGTGAAATGGTTTCTTTGTGAATCCTCTAGTATTGGGGTCTTCAAAGTGGAGAGGGTGGACAGTTTGCATTGTGGGCTCTGGAGATTTGGGGAAACAAACAGAGCACTGAGATTCACACTGGGGGGCGTATCTTTGTGCTTTCAGATCTTGTACATTTATAAACACACTGCATGATAGTGGAAGGTTTGGAGATCAAGTAGCCCACTTGATCTGAGCATCAATATTCTCTTCTCCCGATCTGCATGCTGTAAGGACTAGACGTAGTTCTTGTATGATTGAGGAAGCCTTGGGGATTGAGTGTTCCCCTGGACCTGAGACTCAACATTCTTGTCTGTCATCTAGACATTGCATTAAGAGGCAGATCAGAAGGCAGAGACCTACTTTACAAGATAAGCAGTCTGCTGATTTGCCAATTACTATACCCTTACAAACCTGCAGCCATAGCCCTGTGGTATCCGATCCCGTCGGATCTCAGAAGCTAAGCAGGGTCAGGCCTGGTTAGTACTTGGATGGGAGACCGCCTGGGAACACCAGGTGCTGTAAGTTTGGGAGATGGACCTGGCAACCCACTCCCAAAAATCAATCTGTCATTGAAAACCCTATGAAGAGCAGAGAAGCACTGACAATAGCGTTTTGGCCTGGGATTTAGCTCAGTTGCTAGAGCGCTGCACTGCAGTCTCTGAGATCCCAAGTTCAATTCCCAGCACCACAAAAATGGGAGAAGGACATGGCAATCCACTCCCAAGACAATCCTGAAACACTCAGCCATTGAAAACCCTATGAGGGTCTCTATGAGTTGGATACCAACTCGACGGCACCTAACAACAACAACAACATACCCTTAGGTTCTGCACAGCCAGGTGTCCAAGCTTCTCAGCATGTTTGTGTCAGTCACATCCCTTCTGAGTGTCTCCTTAAGTCCATGGCGTTGTGTCTGCCAGCTCTCTGCCCTTTGCTAAATCTGTGATATCAGCTCCTCTGGGCAGTTTAGTCTCAGACAGTAGGCTCTCTCCTCCAGGAGGAGGCACCTGGCTGTATTTTTTTGAGATTGGAGAGAGCTAAAATGGATTTCTTCTCTAATACTGGCCTTTCACTATTGTTGTTGTTGTTAGATGTTGTTGAGTTGGGTCCGGCTCATAGTGACTCTACACATAGCAGAAAGAAACGCTCCCCGATTCTATGCCAGACACACAATCTCATTTATGTTTCACCATCTTGTTGCAGACACTGGGTCAATCCATCTAGTGGAGAATTTTCTTATCTTTTCTTTTCTTTTCATTTTTTGTCTTTTGTTGTTGTTGTTGTTGACTTGCCACTCTCCCAAACATGTCCTTCTCGAGGGATTGGTCCATCCTGACTACCTGTCCAAAACATGTCAGATATGCACTGTAGCCATCCTTGCTTCCATGGAGCATACTGGTTGCACTTTTTCTAGGACAGATCTGTTGGTTCTTTTGGCAGTCCGTGGTATACTCAATACTTGTCTCCTAACCAAAATTCAAAACCATGGATTTTTCTCCTGTCTCCCTTGTTCAATGTCCAGCTTTCACAACCATATGATGCAAATTAAGATACCATGGCATGAATCAGGCACACCTTTGTCTTCAGTATAACATTTTTGCTTTCCAATACTTTAAAGAGACCTTTTACTACAATTTTTCACAAAGCAATGCATCTTTTGATTCTTTACTGCTGATTCTACAGTTGTTGACTGTAGAACCAAGTAAAGAAAATAATGGACAACCTTATTTTTTTTTCCATTTATTGTGAAGTTGCATACAGACCCAGTTGTAAGGATTTTTGTTTTGTTGATGTTGAGTCTCAATCCATACTGAAGGCTATGTACTTTGATCTTCATCAGTAAATGTTTCAAATCTAGTTCACTTTCAGCAAGCAGAGTTGTGTCATCTGCATAGAACCTGTTAATGAGTGTTCTTCCAATCCTGATGCTGCATTCTTCTTCATAAAGTCCAGCCTCTCCAGATTATTTGCTCAGCATAGACATTGAAGAGATATGGGGAAAGCATACAGACCTGATGTATACCTTTTTCAACTTAAAACCAAGCAGTATTTCCTTTTCCTGTTCAAATGAATGCCTCTTTGTCCAGGTACAGATTCCTCATGAGTATGATTAGGTGCTCCAGTATTCCCATTCTTTGAGGAGTGATGCATAATTTGTTATGATTCACACAGTCAAATGCCTTTGCTTAGTCAATAAAACATAGATAGACATCTTTCTCATATTCTCTGCTTTCAGCTAATATCTGACATAAGCAATGATGTCCCTGGTTCCATGCCCTGTTCTGAATTCAACTTGATAGTCTGGCAATTTCCTATATAATTCTGCAGTCACTTTTGAATGACGTTTAATTAAATTTTGCCTGCATGTGACAATAATGATATTGTTCGATAGTTTCCATATTCACTTGGATCCCCTTTCTTGGGAATAGGCACAAATATGGATCTTTTCTAGTCAATTGGCCAGGTAGTTGTTTTCCAAATCTCTTGGCATAAATATGTTAGCACCTCCAGTGCTGCATCTGTTTGTTGAAACATCTCTATTGGTATTCCATCAATTCCTGGATGGAGCCTTGTGTCTCACCAATACCTTCAAGGCAGCTTCTATTTCTTCCTTCTATATACCATTGGTTCCTCATCAGGTATAACCTCTTGAAATGGTTGGTCATCCACTAATTCTTTTTTGTATAATGACTGTGCATTCCTTCCATCTTCTTTTAATACTCCTGCATCATTTACTATTTTCCTGAGAGAATCTTTTACTATTGCCACTCTAGGCTTGAGTTTTTTCTTCAATTCCTTAAACTTGAGAGAAACAGAGCATGTTTTTCCCTTTTGGTTTTCTGTCTCCAGCTCCTTGCACATATTATTACAATATTTGATTTTGTATTCTCAAGTTGCCTTTTGAAAATTTCTGTTTGGTTCCTTCGCTTCATCATGCCTTCCTTTTCCTTTAGTTTCTAGATACTCAAGGGCAAGTTTCAAATTTTGACATGAAATTTGGTCTTTTCTTTTTTTCCTGTCTCTTTAATATCCTTTTGCTTTCCTCATGAATGATAGTTTGATGTCATGCTACAACTCCTATGGTCTTCTTTCATTTGTGTCTAATGCATTAAACCTGTTCTTGAGGTGGACTCTGAACTCTAGTGTGATATACTCAAGTTCATACCTTGGCTCTCATACACTTTTTCTAATTTTCTTCAGTTTCAGTTTGAATTTGCATATGAGCAGTTGATGGTCTGGTCCACAGTTTCTTTCCACAAATGTAGTCACTTTTGTTATTATATGTTCCATCTGGTGAAGTCCAAGTGTATATTCACAATTTATGGTCATGAAAAAAATGTATTTGCTATGAAAAGGTCATTGGTCTGAAAAAATTCTATCATGTGATCTCCAGCATTGTTTCTTTCACCAAGGCCATATTTTACAACTACTGAGCCTTCTTCTTTGTTTCCAACTTTTGTATTCCAGTTACCAGTAATTATCAGTACCTCCTGATTGCATGTTTTATCTATTTCAGATTGTAGACGCTGGTAGAAATTTTCCCTATTGTCATTTGTGACCTTATTGGTGGGTGTGTCAATTTGAATAATAGTCATATTATTTGGTCTTCCTTGTAGGCATATGGAGATAATTCTATCACTGACAGCATTGTATTTCAGAACAGATCTTGAGATGTCTTTTTTGATGATGAATGCAACCCCATTTCTCTTTAGTTTGTCATTCTCAGCATAGTTGTCCATATGAATATCTGACTCATGAAGGCCCAGTCCAGTCCATTTTAGCTCACTGATGCCTAGAATATCAAGTTTTGTGCTTCATTTCTGTTTTAATGATTTCTAATTTTCCTAGATTCATACTTCATACATTCCATGTTCCATTATTAATGGATGTTTACAGTTGTTTCTTCTCATTTTGAGTTATGCCACATCAGCAAATGGCAGTCTCTGGGGTTTTACTCCATTTCTGTCTTTAAGGTAGACTCTACTTTGAGAAGGCAGCTCTTTCCCCAGTAGTCTTTTGAGTACCTTCCAACCTGGGGCGAGATGGAGCTCACTTTCCAGTAGGATATGGCACTGTTTCTCTGCTATTCATAGGGTTTTAATGGCCATTGTTTTGGGAGTGGTTTGCCAGGTCCTACTCCCTAGTCTGTCTTAGTCTAGAAGCTCAGCTGAAACCTGTCCACCATGGCTGACCCTGCTGATATCTGAGATACTGGTGGCATAACTTTCAGCCTCATATGAACATGCATGACACCACAGTATGGCAAACTGAGAGATGTGTGAGGTTCTTTGACTGTGGAGGTCTATTAGTCAGCTTGTATGTCACTGTGACAGAGAAACTAACCAAGGCAACCTTATTGGAGAAGATATTTATTGAGGTATTGCAGTTTTAGTCCATAGATTCAGAAGGCATGGTAGCATGGCAGGGCCTATGACAAATGATTTTACATTTTTTTGATCAGGAAGCAGAGAGAACAATTGTAGCCATGATTCCAGGTAAAAATCTCCAAAGACCCACTCCCAGTGATTCACTTCTGCTCGGCTAAATCCCACCTCCAAAAGCTTAATAACCTCTACAAACATTCGCACCAGCTAGGAACAGAAATTTATAGCATGCAGCCTTTGGGAATCATTTTATATCCAAACCATGACAGGAGGGGTCACTATTGTCACAGATCTTCCAACTGGATTTAAGATTTGTGAGAGCTGTGAGACTGTCCTGTGGCTAGGTGGGTGAGGGTCTTTTGTCCTGGGCCAGAACACTTACCTTATGGGAAGGGTGCAGCTTCTCCTTCCCCTGGTGGATTTGGAGACAGATAAAAAATAGCTTCTTCAACAAACAGTCCTGGGACAACTGGCTCCGTCATTGAATGCCTCAGTGTTTACAGTTTATTTTATTTTATTTGCGATTGCATGCTTTGCAAGTGCTGGACCACTGAGCTGCACCCCCAGCCCATTTTTTTACTTTTTGAGACAGCGTCTCACTAAACTATGCAGACACCCTCTGGTCTCAAACTTGAAATCCTCTTGCCTCTGCCTCCCTGCCCACCTTCAGTTAAGAATTTTTAAGGGAACACAGTTTTATTTTATTTCCTTTTTAAACAGTAAATATATGTTTTATTAAAAGACATATCTGCACTATATAAAACATCAAAAATCAATGATATACTATTCATAAGAGACAAATCTAAAACATAAAGTGGCAGAAAAGTTGAATTTAATAAAATGAAAGGAAAACATGCTTGTAAATGCTTTTTTAAAAATTAGGCTGATTAAGTAAAGTATCAGCCAGAAAAAGGTTTTACATAAAGAGCATACTAGTAAAGAATAAAGTTGTTTCTTGATTAAAACTTCAAGTAAACTGGAGGTTACAACTATGAAATAATGTAGAACATGTGATGAGACTTTCAGTGGCCAGGTGATACTTTTTAAACTTTATGTATAAATATTAATTTTCATAAGATAATTAAATTATATCAAAGAAAATATTCTTCTCCAGTTACACATAAAGTATAAATTGCAACCATCATTTAATTTCTCAGCAATTAAACAGTTTTTAAGCTAATTTAAAACTTTTTATTAGTAATTTTTAGTGTACATCTTAATGAATTTCAATGATATTTCCATAAATTCATATCATTGTACATTGTTCGAGCTTACCTACCCCACTACCCTCTCATGACCCACAACCCCCTCTGTTCCCCTCCCTCCCCACCAATAGTTCCCCCTTTACTTGTAGGTCTTGTTTGTGTGTGTATCAATCCATATTTTTCCTCTGATTTACTCTGCTAATTGTCTCTTTGGCTGTGCAAAAGCTTTTTAATTTCAGGCAGTCCCATTCGTCAATTCTTGCTGTTGTTTCCTGCATCATTGAGGACTTTTTCCAGAAACTTCTTGCATATAACTATGTATTAAAATGATTTCCCCTAGTAGTCTCAAAGTTTCAGGTGTAACATTAAGGTTTTGATCCATTTTGAACTTATTTTTAACATACATTGAGAGACAGAAAGAGGTCTAATCTTCAACATGAGGATATCCATTTGTCCTAGGACTGCTTGTTGGAGAAGCTATCTTTTATCCAATTTATATTTTTGGCACCTTCATGGTTGTAGCTGCATAGATTTATTTCTAAATCTTCTATTCTGTCCCATTAGTCTACATGTCTGGTTTTCTGCCAATAACATGCAGCTTTTGTTCTGTTACTTTGTATTATACTATGAAATCAGGTATTTTGATACTCTCTGCATTGCTCATTTCAGGATTGCTTTGGTGATTCGGGGTCTTTCGTATGCTTTCTTATGCTTCCATATGAATTTTAGGATTCTTTTCTATATTTCTGTGAAGAATGGCATTGGGATCTTGATGGAGATTGCATTGAATCTGTAGATTGATTTTGGTCATTTTCACGATATTAATTCCTCTAGTTTGAGCATAAGAGGTATTGTACCATTCAAGTATCTTCTTCAATTACTTTCTTCAATGTTTTAAATTTTTCATTATATGGATCTTTCAACCCATTGTGTAGGTTTATATCTAGGTGTTTTATCATTTTTGAAGCTATTGTGAATGGGGCAGTTTTTCTGATTTCTTTCTCAGCCTGTTCATTATTGCTCCATATAGAAAAGCTATTGTTTATTTTTTTTTTTTATTTTTTTTCTGTACTGGAGTTTGAACCCAGGGCCTCCCCCTTGCATGCTCTGCAAGTGTTGGACCACTGAGCTGCACCCCAGCCCACTTTTTTACTTTTTGAGACAGGGTCTAAGTTACTCAGACTGCCTCTGGTCTTGAACTTGCGATCCTCCTGCCTCTACCTCCCAAGCTGCTGGGATTACAGGCATACACCACTGTGCCTAGCAAGCTACCGGTTTTTGTGGGTTGATTTTATATCTGCTATTTTCGTGAAAGTGCTTTTCAGCTCTAAAAGTTTTCTGGTGAATTCTTTTCAGTTCTTTTAAGTATGTTATTATATCATCTGTAAATGGGGATAATTTGACTTCTTCCTTTACTATTTGGATCACTTTTCTTTCTCTTATCTTATTGCTGTGGCTAAGAATTCAATTACTGTATTAAATAACAATGGAAAATGTGCACACCCTTGTCTTGTTCCTGATTTTAGAGAAAATGGTTTCATTTTTTCCACATTAAGTATGATGATGGCTGTAGATTGTGCATATTTGCCTTTATTATTTTGAGGTACGTTTCTTATATTTGTAGTTTCTGTAATGCAGGCAGACATGAATTGATTTAGTATGTGCTTGATTTGTTAGTTGTTATTGTTAGATGCCATTGAGTTGGGTCCAACTCATAGTGAACCTCAGGATTCTCAGTGTGTGGTTGATTTTTTGAGATTGCCTTGGGAGTGGATTGCCACATCCTTCTCCCATTTCTGCGGTGCTAAGGATCTAACCCACATCCTCAGAGAGTGCAGGGCAGCACTCTACCAACTGAGCTAAATCTGAGCACATGCTTGATTTAGAACGTCTATTTCTCCATTGATTTTTAATGATAATTTTGCTGGCTATAATTATCTTGTTTGGCATTTATTTACTTTCAGGGCTTGAGATAACATTGTTCCATGATATCCTGAAGTTGGTGTTTGTATTGAGCATTCTGTTATTATTCTGATGGGTTTGCCTTTGTAAGTGAGTTGGTGTTTTTTTCTTATAGCTTTTAAAATTGTTTCTTTGTTCTGAAGTCTTGACATTTTAACTATAATGTGTTGTGAAGGAGTTCTGCTCAGGTTATGCCTATTTGGGGTTTTAAAAATCTTTTGTGATTGGATAGCCATTTCTTTCCACAGATTTTTTTTCTTTTTTTCTCCTTCTATGTCTGGATTCTTAGATTTGGACTCCTCATCATGTATCAGAGTTCTTGGAAGTTGTGGTCATATTCTTTTATTTTTTTCCTTATTGATTCTGAATGTTTCCTCAACCTTGGCTTCCATCGGTGATATTCTTTCTTCTGCTTGTTCTAATAAACTGATAATGCTTTCCACTGTTTTTCATTTGTTTATTTGTTTTTTATAATTTGGTTTATTGAGTTCTTCATTTCTAACTTTACTGTTTGGTTTTGTTTCAAAATCTCAATTTCCTTTCTGTATTTCTCATTCATTTTTCTGACTTTGTCTTCCCCATTCGTAACTTTCTTATCTAGGTTGTGAACTGATACTTTCACTTCATTCATCTGGTTGTTTATATCCTCTTTGAAGTCAATGACCACTTTTATAAGTAGACTTTTGAATTTTTTGCCACTTCAATTATATCAGTATCTTTGGATACTGCAGTTGAAGAATTATGGTCTTTTAGAGTAGTTGTGTTCCCTCACTGTTTTATGGTTCTTGAGTTTGTTTTTTGTGATTTGTGCATCTGTTGGGATGGGTATCTCTTCTAACTTAGGTATATCCTTAGTGCGCAACTTTCCCTTGAGAGCTCAATCCCCAGTACTACTCCAAGATGGGAAGACAAACCTCTATAACATGTATGATACCCTACCAAACCAAATATAGAAATACAGTTATAATCAATTAAAGTCAACTACTATACCACCACTGCCCATAGAACAGAAAATGGTGACAGTAATATAGAATAAGTATGAGGTTACAGATTATTTAGGGTAGAAGAAAAAACAATAGTTATCTGAAATAAGAGAGAGGGGCAAAGAAAGGACAGAAAGAAAGAAACAGTAATGGCTAAGCAATAAAAAGAACCAAGAAGAAAGGAAAAGAATATTAGAAAAAAGGAGAGAAAAAGAACAAAATTTAAAACATTCTGATTGCACAATAAAGGAAAAAATGTATAAAAAAGATTAGATAAACCTAAGGGGAGGAATAAGAAGAAAAAAAACCTAAGAAATTTATTTAAAGAAATGAAGTAAAAATGATATTAAAATATAGTAAATAGAAAAAGAGATACACAGGTAGTAAAAGATAAAAGAAGAAAACAAAAGCTGGGCACATTGGTGCATGCTTTTATTCCCATCAACTCAGGAGGCTGAGGCAGAGGATTGTGAGTTCAAAGCCAGATGAAGTCCATACAACTAAGCAAGACCTTGCCTCAAAAAAAAAATTATCTACGTATAATGGCACTCACCCTTAGTCCCAGTGGCTCAAAAGGCAGAGGCAGGGGCATGTAAGTTTGAGGCCAGACATAGCCTGTGTAAATTAGTAAAACCCTGTCTCAAGATAAAAATAAAAATACAAAAGGAGTAGGGGTGCAGCTCAGTGGTAGAGCACAAACAAAGTATGCATGAGTGTCTGGGTTCTGCCCCCATCCACCCCCATACCATAAATAAGTAAGTAAGTAAATAATAAAAATAAAAAATTTTAATTAAAAAATGGTCTGGAGGTTCACCCATGTTAGTGTACTTGCATGGCACTGGGTTCGAACCCAAGTACTTCAAAAAGAGAGAAAGAAAATGGTGACAATTTATTGGAGCAATCTGTATATAGATCAGGAGGCAGTCATTTGAACAGATAAAGATTTTCTGGTTTAAAGTCAAGAAAATTGTGCATGAGGGCTATATTCTTTTACTGTACCTCTTCAGTCTCTGTGCTGAGCAATTAATCCAAGAAGCTAGACTTTATGAAGAAGAATGTGTCATCAGGGTTGGAGGAAGCCTCATTAACAACCTGTGATATGCAGATAACACAACTTTGCTTGCTGCAACTAAAAACTTGATGCATTTACTGACAAAGATCAAAGAACACAGCCTTCAGTAAGGGTTGCATCTCAACATCAACAAAACAAAATCCTTCCAACTGGGTCAGTAAGCAGGTTGTCCAAGATTTTGCTTTACTTGGTTCTACAATCATCACTCATGAAGCAGCAGTGAAGAAATCAAAAGACACATTGCATTAGGAAAAACTTTAAAGTGTTCACAAGTAAAGATGTCACATTGAAGACTAAGGTGACTCATGCCATCATATTTTCACTTGTATCATATGCTTATAAAAGGTGGACATTGAACAAGGGAGATAGTAGAACTGCTGCTTTTGAATTATGGTGCGGGAGATGAGTATTAAATATACCATGGACTGCCAAAAGAACCAACAGATCTGTCCTAGAAGAAGTGCAACCAGAGTGCTTTGTGGAAGTAAGGATGGCTAGACTGTCTTATGTATTCTGGACATGTAGTCAAGAGGGACAAATCCCTGGAGAAGGACATCATGATTTGGAGACTGGAAGGTCAACAACAAAAAAAGAAAGATCCTCAACTAAGTTGATTGAAACCGTGGCTGCAACAATGGACTTAAACATCAAAAAGATCATGTGCCAGGCACAGAGTTGGGGAGTGTTTCATGTTGTTGTGCATAGGGTTGCTACAAGTTGAATCTGATTTGAGGACACCTAATAACATCAAACTGGCACAACTTTTTCCTATATCCTCTAATATTGGAGTCTGTTTAGGAGGAGGTGGTGGTCAGTTGACACTGGAGTCTATTATGTTCTTGCAGCTCAGAGTTTCCAGTCTCTGCAGTTCTATTCTGGAGATGGAGTGACCTCCATTTCCCAGAAGGTTGCCTTGGTTTCCTGCCACCTGAACTTCTCCGCATGTTGGTGTCTCACCTTCCCCTTCTCTGTAATTTCCTGCCATTACTGTGTCCCACCCTTGGGTTTTGGCAGGTCACCCCCAAGTTCCCTCACCTGTGATTGTTCCTTGTTTTCAGGCCTGGGAGTAGCTCAGTCTCATATAACACATTGCCTCTTAAGATGGTGTCTGATCATAGCCCTCAGAGATACAGTGTAGCAAAATGGATCTCTTTTCCAAAGCTGATTCCCCAGTTAGGAAGAGCCACTCTCTCCCCAATCCCCTAAGTGGATCCAAGTGCTTCAAAGACTGTGGGCTTGTCCTATGGCACTCTCAGTTTGCTTACCAGGACTGTCCTGCTTACTTTTTGGGAGAGACCTCCAGTTCTCCTCTCCTGCTGGGAAGCTGTGGCTGGAGATGTACCCTGTTCTCTCCCTCTTGTTGTACAGCTCCTCCATTCTCTGCACTCTGAGACCATTCTGTCACTTCCTTTTGTGACTTGTGTGGTTTTCTAGTCTTTCTCTCTTTGGAATAGAGTCTATTCCTTTTGTTTGTTTGTTTTCACAGTTCTTTGGGGTTGAACCCAGGGCCTTGCACATACTTTGCAAGTTTTACCATTCGCATGCACCCCTAGCTTATTTATTTGTTTATTTGGATATATGGTCTCTGTAAGTTATACAGGCTTCCTCTCTCAGACTTGCTCCTGATCCTCCTTCCTCAGCCTCCTGAGCCACTGGGATTAAACGCATGCGCCACCATGACCAGAATGTTGTTGTTGTTGTTGTTGTTGTTGTTAAGTGCCATCGAGTCGAGTCTGACTCATAGCAACCCTATGTACAGCAGACGGAAACCCTGCCCGATTCTGTGCCAGGCACATGATCTTATTTATGTTTTAGCCCATTGTTGCAGACACTGTGTCAATCCATCTGGTGGAGGGTTTTCCTCTTTTGCATTGACCTGCCACTCTCCCAAACATGATGTCCTTCTCCAGGGATTGATCTCTCCTGACTACATGTCCGAAATATGTAAGACACAGTCTGACCATTCTTGCTTCCAAGGAGCACTCTGGTTTTACTTCTTCTAGGACAGATCTGTTGGTTCTTTTGGTAGTCCATGGTATATTCAACATTCATCTCCAGCACCATAATTCAAAAGCATCAATTCTTTTCCTGTCTATTTTTCCTATCTTGATTTCTTTGTTTCACTGTGTCACACAGGTCACATGGGGGCTGCTTCTTATCTACCATCTTGCACCAGAAGTGAACATTGTTGTTGTTGTTGTTGTTAGGTGCCGTCGAGTTGGTATCCGACTCATAGCGACCCTCTGTACAACAGGGGAAACACTATTGTCTGTGCTTCTCTGCTGTTCATATGGTTTTCAATGGCAGGTTGATTTTTGGGAGGGTGTTGCCAGGTCCTTCTCCCAAGCCTATAGCTTCCGGTGTTCCCAGGCGGTCTCCCATCCAGGTACTAACCAGGCCCAACCCTGCTGAGCTTCCAAGATCTGACGGGATCGGATGCCACAGGGCTACAGCTGCAGCCATAGAAGTGAACATAGGTTTTAATAAAATGTGTTAGGGCCAGATTGCGGAGGTATTTGAATGGCATTAAGTATAATGACATACCTCATCTTCAAAAATACAGTTTTTTTTCTTTGAAGTTATGTTGTATGTAAGCCCTTATAAACCATCTTTGAAGCAGCAGATTTGATCCTGGACCACAGTTCGTGTTTCTCTGGGAAAGAGTTGTGCTAAGCCTAAATTTCAACACCTACTAATAAAAAGCCATGGGAACAGATTGAATACCAATGCCTAGGTAACTTTATTTTCTGGAAAGTTTGACAAAAGAGGCTGTCTTGTGTCTTTGCTTTTTAACAAATTGTATATGCAATGAATATTGTCACTTTATTATCAATGAAAAAATGTCATGTTAACTTGCACTTCAAACTCTGAAATGTGTTCTGTAAATGAAAAAATATCCAAAGTTAAAAAAAAAAAACAAAAAGAAGCCAA
The DNA here is from genome assembly GCA_007922755.1 of Pedetes capensis. Classification (NCBI taxonomy): domain Eukaryota; kingdom Metazoa; phylum Chordata; class Mammalia; order Rodentia; family Pedetidae; genus Pedetes; species Pedetes capensis. The sequence goes on along the minus strand of VMDO01026346.1, from coordinate 360 downwards.
CAAGCAAGAATTATAGCCTTTTACTAAATCTTAAAAAAAAGAAGTTTGAATTCAACCACTCATAATGAGCCAAAATAAACATTTATCAAAATCACAGTCTTGGCATTTGCTTCAACTTTGATGTCTTCATCTCTTTGGTTTGTTATATTATGAAATGTAGAGGGAAAATATAAACAGGCTCCTAATGATCTTTAATTTTCTAAAATCAAAATGATGGTATAAATCCTTAGGATCCATATATGACCTTAGCTGGGTTTTACCATACTGCCTTAGAAGAACTGAGTAATTTATAGGGTATGAGTATTTGTGTCTAATGTTGTTACATGTATTCAAAGCAAAGGCAAATCCCTCTTAGGATTC
>VMDO01026345.1:0-26846 GCA_007922755.1 Pedetes capensis | reverse complement strand
CACACACACACACACATGCTTCTCTTGGGCTTAAAAGGCTGGGAGGGGGAGGGGACCCCATGCCTGTCCCCCACCCCCTCCCGTACTAAGACAGGAGTGACCTAGCATTCTCTCTTTGCAAAACAGAGTTAAAAATATGAGGGCAGAGAACAGAATGTGAGCTCGGGGCCCCTCCCGGCCCGCATGTTGCTAATTAGAGAGAGATGGGGAAATCAGGACAGCTGGAGATTCCAATGGAAACCCCTCGGCCTGGGACGGCAGCTAAAATTAGCAGTCAGGTTCTGCCTGCTGGGGCGTGTGTCTGTGCAGACGCACACACAGACACCCCGCATACAGCACACGGAACGCACACACATGACTGCACGACCCCCACCCCCAGCCCTGTATTTTGCACAGCTTCGCTCTCCCAGTTTTATTTCAGGGGCAGGAACCACAGGGCCAAAGGCCTGGAGAGATGGCCAGGCGCTGGGGTAGGGGTGGCCACAGGCAAGCCCCCAGCGTCTCTCTTTGAAGGTGGCTCAGGCTGGGGTGGGGTGGGAGGATTGAGGTGGGGCAAGGGGCATCTCTGGGCTCCCAGCCTGGAGGCATGCCAGCTGACGCTGCCCATCTCTGCCAGGATGGAAACCTGGCCAACCCATGCCTGCCCTAGACTCGGCCACCTGCCCTGTCTGCAAGCCCAGGCCTGACTGGCTGGCTAGCTGGCAGAGACACGAGGAGATTCAGGGACTCAAGAAGGCACGGGGACCCAGAGTCCCCCAGTGACCCTACAAAGCATGCAGAAGGCTGAGGCATCCGCCCTCCTTCCCACCCTTGGCCATGCCCAGATCCCTACCAGTCCCCTTTATTCCTGACCCAGGTGGCCTCACTACAGTCCGTTTCCTGACCTCTCCTCCTGCCCTCTGTCCTCTCCTTTCTTCATCTAATAACTATTCCCACCTGCTGCCACAGCAGACCAGGCCCTACCCTCAGGAGATCATGGACTGATGGTCACACCACCCCCTCCACTGAAGCATCTCTCCTGCCTCCATGCCTATAGCACCCTGTCCAAATTGTACTGCCCTTTCTTTCTTTTTTTTTTTTTTTTTTTTTTGCAGTACTGGGGGTTGAACCCAGGGCCTCGCACCTACATGCTCTGCAAGTGCTGGACCACTGAGCTGCACCCCCAGTCCTTTTTTTTTTTTTTTTTTTTTTTTTTACTTTTTGAGATAGGGTCTCACTAAGTTACGCAGACTGCCCCTGGTCTCAAACTTGTGATCCTCCCGCTTCCGCCTCCCAAGCCACTGGCGTGCGCCACTGCACCCAGCTCTACTGCCCTTTCTTTAAGATCCACTTTCAAATATTTGTTCTTTCCCCCAAGTCTTTTCAAATCTCCCCTTGCCTGGACATCTTTCTGTTACCACCACAGATGTGGGCTATACTCTCTTTCTCTAAAACTCAGTGACCTGGCCTCAAAGATCCTTGATCCCCTTTCCTGACCCCTGGCCTAGACCCTAAACCTGTTCCTTGCTCTCATGACAAAGGAGCACAAAGGCCAGCCGGCTACGTGGGGTGAAGAAGCCAGACTTACTTAGCAGGGGCGCCTCCCTCTGTCTTCATCCACCTGGGGAGAGAAACACTCAACGTGAACCACTGCGCTGCTCGCCAGGAGCCCCCACTGCTGGGAGACAGAGCCTCCAGGGTCACACAGAGGGCATTCGGGGTAGAGAGGACAGTGTGGCCTGCCTCCCAGGGTGCCTTCCCCAGTGTAGAGAGGAGAAACAGGCGCAGGGTCAGGGACACAGTAGAGGGGCTGGAAGTGGACATCGTGGTCCATGGGAGGGTCTCCAGAGCTGTGGCAGGGGAGACTCAAAAAGGTGCCCAGCACGGTTACTTACACTGCCCTGGCTGCAGGCACAGCGTGCAGCTAAACCAAAAACCATAAGGAAGTAGGTACGCGCAAACTTCAGTGGCATAAAGGGACAGGGTCTCCAAGGGACTTACTTTCTTTCCTGTGGATCCAGGTCACAGAAAGTGATGGTGTTGAGGGGGTAGTGTCGTCTGAAGAAGAGCCTGTGGCACAGACAGCAGACAAGCAGAATAAGAGATGGAGTGATTGCTTCTCCCCACCTTGCACCAGAAAGTCAGGTCACTGTCCCATCTGTGCCTGTCATGGGTCCACAAAGCCAGCCTAAGCTGCTCACTGGGGACCTGCGCAATGCACAGGGATAGACAAATGTGTCACAGAAAGATGTCCCAAATTCTAGGGGCTGAGAAAGAAATGGGTGCTAGGGGATGAAAAATGTGGGGAACCAGGGGGAGGCAGGAAATAGGCTGGATTGGTTAGAAGAGAGCCCAAGGGGAAGGGCTCTGCTCCTAGAAAGCAAGGAGTTTCATCAGCTGTATTTCCAGGTGTATTCACAATGCAGGCACGTGCTCGTAGAAGGATGGATGGGTGGATGGGTAGATGGATAGATGTATGTAGACATAAACAGATGAAGAGATAAATGGATGGGGAGGATAGATGAGAGCTAAGTAGACACAAGTGGATGAATGGATCAGTTGGTGAGCTGGTAAACAAGTGGAAGGAAGGAAGGAAGGAAGGAAAGAAGGAAGGAAGGAAAGCTGAGTAGCTAGTTAGATGAAGAATGGATTCAAGATAGACGGATGGGTAGATAGATGGACAGATAGGTGCAAGGGATAAATCAGTTGGTGAGTCATGGTAAGTGGGTGGACAGAGGGTTTCAGGAAGGACAGTCCAGCACAGAAGCAGGTAGAAAAGGCTTACTTTCTCTGGTTGTCAGTCAGTGTGATTCCCTGGGCAGACACCTTGAAGTGAACGATGGTGGCAGCTGGCGTGGGGTCAGCAGCCAACGTCTCAGATATGGCTTTGGAGATGGCCTGTGGCCCAGTAAGTGACTCCATGTCCACAGAGTTGACGAAGAGCACATTGCAGGCTAGAAGAAACCAAGCCAAGGAGAAGTCACAGGGTCTGGAGTGGGGACGATCCCCAGGCCCACTCTGCAGGGAGAAGGTAGCAGGTGGATTTCAGGCTAGCCTTGGGCCAACGCATTTGCACGGAGAAATGGGATCTGCCCAGAGGCATGAGGGTCTGGAGAGACTTCCAACCTGCACCTGCAAGCGGGGACAGGGCAGGAAAGTAGAAAGCAAGGCCTGGGCAGAGATCCAGGCTCAGGTGGCCACTCACCTGCCCCTTGCTTCAGCAGGTCGGTGGTTGAGTTGGCAGGGCCCGAGCTATCTTTCGATTCATCTGTGGGATCTGAGACAGAAATTCAGCTGGTAATTAAAACCCGAGAGCTGGAAAGAAGCACGAGTTGGGCTGGGCCTAAGGCAAGCTCTGCAAACCCCTGTACAATGGACACTTCTTCCCACGGCAGACCCTGGCGGTTGGCACCGTGTCACACACGATGACTCTAAGTACCCAGCACACTGCTGGTGAGCACTGCAGTTCAACAGAGCTGGGCCCAAACCCTCACCCCAGCACTTGCTAAATAACTAGGAAATGATGATGACGATGGGGTGGAACCCACATCACTGGGTCTTTGAGATGTTCCCCGTGTAGCTTTTAGTTTTAGTGATACTTAGCAAAAAGCAAGACAGCCAGCATCAATTGGTATTGCTGCTGTTGTTTTGCACTGATGTGTCTTTGCGTTAAGTCAATAATTCAGGAAGCCTAATTCATACAGCCTGCAGCTGTATCCCTGTGGCATCAGATCTTGGAAGCTAAACAGGGTCGGGCCTAGTTAGTGCTTGGATGGGAGACTGCCTAGGAACACCAGGTGCTACAGGCTTGGGAGAAGGACCTGGCAGCCCACTCCCAAAAAACAATCTGCCATTGAAAACCCTATGAATAGCAGAGAAGCAGTAACAATACTGTTTTGCCTATTGTACATACAGTCACTATGAGTCGGATACTGACTCAATGGCACCCAACAACAACAATTCATTAAACTACTACTGTGACACAACTATAATTTCAACATTAATAAGCATAGAGTGATGGATATTTTAAGTAGCTTGACTTTACCATTTCACAATATTTATACATATCAAATATCACATTCTATTCTGTACACAGTACAATTTTTATTTCAACTAGAATAGTTTTTTAGAAAAGATAATGAGGAAAAAAAAATTGAATCTTGTTTGTATCAGAGCTTCTTACACTTTGGTGTGCAGACTTATTCCAATACAGATCGCTGGGCCTGACCCAGAGTTTCTGATGAGGTAGGGCTTGAGAATATTTGCATTTTAATAAGTTCCCATGAGATGTTGATGTTGCTGGTCTTGGGACCATACTTTGAGAACCGCTGGTTTATACAGTTTAAACATCAAACAGTTTTGTAATTGCCAAACTACCACAGTAAATTCCTTAAAACTATCTTTTAATTAGTGCTCAAATTGTGTGGTTAATAATGCTATTTCAATTGTATTTGAACTTTTAGCCTATTAATGTTATTATTATTATTATTAATATATATTATATATTTATATATAATATAATATATATTATATATTATATATATTATATTATATAATATAATAATATAATATATATAATATATAACACAATATATATAATATATAATATATATAATATATAATTATTATTAATAATTAAATGAGTATAGCTGAAGAGAAATTGTCAACTAACATTGGAGGTTGTGTCTCACCCGCCAGGACATGGTCCTCTCCTGCCTCATGGCTCTCCTGAGAGGAGGCTTATTTGAGAATTCAGTGTGAATTTCTTAAGACTCGCGAGTATTTTCTAGAACAATCTGGTAAGTCAATTTATGTATGTTCCTGGAGTTAAGCTTTTTAATGAAGTTTTTCTTTCCATTTTTATAGGAAAAGGAGAGAGAAAGAAAGTGATTTTGAGTTTTCCCATATTGACAAAATGACCAGTGTCCTCCACCCTGGCCCCCCTTCTGGAGTCGCAGGGGGAGACATGAAGAGGAAGCTCAGGGTGTGCTTGGGAAGCATGAGTCTCTCGTCCTACCTCGGTTTGGAATGACCAGCTTGCAGGGCAGAGCCAACGGGATGATGGAGTGCTGGTAGACAAGGGCAGACAGCGATCCTGCACAGGGCGAGACAGCACATCAGGCAGCATGACTGGGAGCCAGAGCTGGAGCTGCCTAAGGGTAACGAGGAAACCCCACCCATGTCCCACCACACATCTTTTTTTTTTTTTTTTTTTTTTTTTGTAGTGCTAGGCATCTAAACCAGGACCTAAAGTATGCTAGGTAAGCACTCTTCCACTGAGTTATACCACAGCCGTCAGCTTCTTTATTACCTTTCTCTCACCCCATCAATGGCTAAAAATTCACTCCCTCTTTTTTTAGCAATATCCAAGGATGAAGATTCTAAAGATTCATTCTTATAGTTATAATAAGAATAGTTATAAGAACTCCTTGATGGAGTTCTTCCTGATATCTCTTCTAAGTCCCTCCAGCTGTGGGGGCCCCTCTCAGAACAGCAGTAGAAGTAGTAGAGAAGTGTGGGATCAAACCCCAGCTCAGCCACTTATGGTCCACGTGCTCCTCAGCAAGTGGAATGTATAAGTTCCCTTGTGTGTGAAATGAGGACAACGACATCAACCACACAGGATTGTTGTGGGATCAGAAATAATAAAAGGCACTTAGGCAGTGACTTTTACACTGTAAGTGGCCACGAAAGACAAGTGTCCCTACAGTTGTTACTGTAATTGTAGTGTTAATCGGTCTCAACGGAGCAGGGCACATACAGGAAAGGTCCTGGCGAAGAGAAGGAGCCACTGTTCCTGTCCTCCGCTGAGGCTATGACAAGAAGGACCAGCAGAACTCAGGTGGAAAGAACGTGGGGTCAGACCCCAGAGGGGACTAGGGCAGGGCCAAGACTCCGAAGCAGGACTGTAGCAACCAGGGCAGGATGACTCACCGAAGTTGGGCTCGTTGGGGCAGCCCTTGAGCTTGACTCCTCGGGGGCCTGTCTCTATGAGGAAGTGGCGCACCAACTCATGGGTCATGTCTCCTGGGATGAAAAGGAATTAAGGGAACCGGTTGCTTTCTTTTCACAGCACCCCACCACCCGCTCCCAAGGCTGCTTGGGCACTTCTCCAGTGTGTCGGGTTAGGATGGGAGGAAGGGTTGCTCAGACAAGGTGGATGCAGCCCGGTGGGACAGGGAGACCACCATGCACTCCCTTGCACCCCTGTCCACAGAGTCCCCATAATCCTGCCTCCCTGTTCTCTGGTGCCATCACGAGCCCCAGACTCGCTCTTCTCGAGCTTGTCAGAGACCAGTGCTGATGAGAGTGTGGGACCTGCTCAGCACCCCAGAGTCTGAAGAGACCCCAAAGGTCACTAGTCGGCATCCTGTCCAAGAGAGGACATTACCTTTTTTATTCTGCTGCATGATGGTTGGAGGGGGTGAGGACACCTTCATGGCCAGCCCGTAGGCCCCTCGGAAGGAGTGACTGTCACGGATGATGAAGGCCCCTGGCTCCTGATCCTTAAGGAGCGCAATGGCTGAATTGGGAAGAGATGAGACAAGAAGAGGAAACAGAAATTGGCGGTGCTGACTTCGCTTGAGTCCCGCTGGGCCTGCGGAATTCATTCTCTCAGCAGAGGTGACACTGATTAAAGTCAGAATGTGAGCTAAGGGCCCTCCAGTACCTAGGTGGGCAAGCTATTTCTCCAGATGGCCTGAGAGGAGATGTTTTAGGCCTTGCAGGCCAGGCAGTTACAACTGCTCAACTCTGCCAATGCTGCAGAGAGCAGCCAGCCATGGTGTGACTGTGTCCCGATAAAACTTTATTTACAAAAGCAAGGCAGCTGTCCGGATGGGACCTATCAGCCGTTGTCGCTGGCCCATCATCCCACACCCACATAGACTTTGCTTGAGAACCTGAGGCAGGTCTCATCTCCAGTCTCAAATTCCCAACTTGGTCTTTCTCTTTTTCAATAAAAATGCAAAAATCTCCCATATCATACAGCTAGAGAGCGAAGGTTTCCTATTACCTTGGCCAGGCTTTTACTGTGTCTGAGAAAACCAAGGCTTTGCTGCATTCTTTTTTTTTTTTGGCAGTACTGGGGGTTGAACCCAGGGCCTCACACTTAACATGCTTTGCAAGGGCTGGACCACTGAGCTGTGCCCCCAGCCCATTTTTCTTTTTACTTTTTGAAACCGGGTCTTGCTAAGTTATGCAGACTGCCTCTGGTGTCGAACTTGCGATCCTCCTGCCTCCGCCTACCAAGCCACTGGGATTACAGGTGTGCACCACCGCGCCCGGCTTGCTGCATTCTTGAAAGAAGTAACCACAACCAATTTCTGCACACCCCCTCCACCTCTGCCATGGGAAGTGCTTCTTGCTGTGTCAGATGGGTCCCGTCCCCCTCTCCGTGACAACCTGCTACCTTACTCATAGCAGACGTGGCAGGCAACATCCCAGTGTGTCCTGGATGGACCACAGAGCCACCAGCACCCCTGTACTCACCCTGCTCTCTGGAGATCTCAGGCTTGTACCAATACTTGGACGTGTCCTGGACAAATTTCACTTTAGCCCTTGTCTCAGGGCTATTATCTAAAGCAGGAGAGGAAAATAAAGTGTTAACGGGTGAATTGTGCTCCCTCCAAAGATATGGGGCAGTCCTAACTCCCAAAACCCATGGATGTGGCTTTAGTGGGAAATAGGGTCTTTGCATCTGTGATCAAATTAAGATGAAGGCATGCTGGATTGGGGGAGCCCTAATCCAATATGACTGGTGTCCTTAAAAGAAGGCTACATGAGACAAACAAATGGGGACAGCACCAAGTGAAGATGGAGGCAAAGGCTGGAGGACGCATTTGTGAACCAAAGGCACCAAGGACCACCGGTCCTTGGGAGAAGCTGGGAGAGAGGCCTGGAACAGGCACACCCCCAAACTCGAAGAAGGAACCATCCTACTGACCTGGAGTTTGGACTCCTGGCCTCTGCCCCCATGACAGAGAATCCCTTTCTGTTGTTCTAAGCCACCACGTATGTGGTAATTTGCTCTGGCAGCCCCAGGAAACTACCACAGAAAGTTAATGTCCACAAATAGCACAGAGCACAGCGAGACGGGCCCAGTGTGGCCTTCTCCCCCATTCCCTGCCTCCGGCCAGCCATCAGAGGCCACCAAGCTCCTCTGCGACTGGTGGCCCTGGCACAGCATTTTCACAAGGCCAAGAAGCTCCCTCCTTTCTCTAGAAGGAACCCCACACCCACACCTTCCCTCCCACAGGCTGACACGGGCTCTGTCCCCTTTCTCCACTCAGCCTCCCAGCCTCAGCATAACACCTGTGAGGAGGAGGCCGAAAGACCCACTTCCGCCCACTTCTTCCCCATCCCCACTGCATCACACAGGGCAAAGCCACTCCGGCTCTGGGGCACGGGGGAAGGGCTGGCCTGGAATCTAGAGGCCATTTGTGGCATGTCCCATACCCCACTTCTCTGGCATACAATGCCCCACCTAGACCTTTGGCAGACCATGACATCCTTCATAGAATATTACATTCTGGCGGAAGCTCAGATGGGACCACGTTCAACCGCATAATTTTACAAAGGAGAGGGGTTCAGAGGGACAGAGACTTGCCCAAGCCACAAACAGGATGGCTTCCCTGGGTGGGAGGCCACTAGCCAGGTGAGCTGCAGACAAGTCACATCTCCCTGCCTAGGCATGGGAATGTGGGATCCTCATTCCCTAACATTTTCCTTCACCCTTTTCTCTTTTTTTTAAATTGTACACATTATTGCCGGGCGTGGTGGCGCACGCCTGTAATCCCAGCGGCTGGGGAGGTGGAGGCAGGAGAGTCACAAGTTCGAGACGAGAGGCAGTCTGTGTAACTTCGAGACACCCTGTCTTAAAAAAGTGAAAAAAAAAAATGGGCTGGGCGTGCAGCTCAGTGGTCCAGCACTTGCAAAACATGCAAGCATGAGGCCCTGGGTTCAACCCCTAGTACAGCAAAAAAAAAAAAAAAAAAAAAAAAAAAAAATTGTACACATTATGGGAGTACCCCATGGTATTTCCGTGTATGGATACAATGTGCGCTGATTAAAGCAGGTAATTAGCATTTCCACCTCCTCAGCTTTTTGTTTGGTTTGGTTTTGAGACAGGGCCTCACTATATGGCCCAGACTGGCCTGAACTCTTATCTCCCTGCCTGTGCCTCCCAAGTGCTGGGATTACAGGTGAGCATCATAGCATCAAGCTCCCTATCATTTCTTGGGGTTTGGGATTTCGAATTCCTCTCTCTTAGCTCTTCATAAAATACATAATAGGTTCTTGTGAACTATCATCCCCCATGCTGCTGCTAACACTAGAATGTATTCTTCCTCTCTGTCTACATCCTTTCATCTTTTTTTTTTTTTTTTTTTTTTCCCGTCCAGGGCCTCGCGCTTGCATGCTCTGCAATTGCTGGACCACTGAGCTGTACCCTCAGCCCATTTTTTACTTTTTGAGACAGGGTCTCGCTAAATTACACAGACTGCCTCTGGCCTCGAACTTGCGATCCTCCTGCCTCCTAAGCCGCTGGGATTACAGGCATGCGCCACCGCGCCTGGCTCCATCCTTTCATCTTTTTAAACCAAAGAAAACAAGAAAGGGGGTAGGGTTGATGGGGAGGAAGAAGGAAAAGTAAGAGTCCAGTGCCACAGTTTCCCTTTCTGTCTTCCGGGAGAGCCTGGAGCAGAGGGCCCCGTGCTGACGACACCGTGGAGTTAAAGGAACAGAATGGGAGATGGGGGCTGCGGCCGCAGGCCTTCATGGATTTCCACTGCAGGCGCCTGGGCTCTGTCTCTGGAGGCCCAAGAGGGGTCATCTCCTTTCCCAGCAGCTGTGCACTGAAGAGGTCTCGGGCTGGGTAACTACTGCAGGCACCTGTCGCTGTTCTGAAGCTCTGGGCCCAGCGGTGGCCCATTTAAGGAGCTGTCAGAGGCGGCTGCACTCCCATGCGCCTTCCTGTGTTGACTCCAGAGGCTATTTTAAGCAGGGAAGATGGTGGGAAACAGGAAGTGTCCCAACTACTAGAGGTTCTGCATCCTTCGAGGAGAGGGGCTGGGAACCAGATGTCCCTAGTGGGTGGCAGGAAGCAGGGGGGTGCAGGGTCACTGATTGCCCTGGCTTGGCAGGCTCAGGACAGGTCCTGAGAGGGACACAGGGACAACCGTCTGGGTGCCTGAGGCCCATCCCAGGCTGCTCAAAGCATTTTACGTCTGCCTTGAACATGCAGGGCCATGGTCAGGGTTGAGACGTGACTGAGAAGATCTGATTGAGCCCTGACCTTTGTGTTTAGAAAACAAGCAATCTAGGGAGAGGCAAAGATGCCACGTTCTGGGGAATGCGTGAAGAATTCACTGTGCAAACCCGCATGGACATTCATGAAGCCAGGCTGTAGAACCGAAGCCCAGCCCCTCGCCTTGGCCCATGTTGCTTCTGGCCACCAGAACTACTATGACTGATGTATACACAGGGGGCTGGAGGGAGGTAGAGAGGTCCAGGTTTGGAAGGTTAGGATGGGCCTAGCTCTGCTACTTATGAACTATATAATGCTGCACAAACAACAGAGCCTCTAGAAGCCCCAGTTGCTCCTATGTAAAACAGGGGTAGCAGTACCTGCTTTACTGGGAGCTGTGATGATTAAATGAGATAGTATTTAGCTCCAAGGCACACAGCATGTATTCAGGGCCCTGTATGACAGTAATGATAACAGTAACACCATTCATTATTATTTCTGTCCCCATGCTCAGCATCCTTTGTATCCTCATCACAGCATCTGCAATCATAGCCACATGTTGAAAACCACTTCCTGTTACGCAGACAAGGAGACTGAGGTCTGAGGTCAGTGACGCACCCAAGGTTGTCTGCCAAGGGATTATCAGAACAGACGAGGACAGATATCCTAATGCTGGACTCAGCTGTCAGCAGGAGAGGTGGGAAGAAGGGGAAGAGGCTCACCTGGCATGGAGTATTTGGAGAAGTCGGGCAGAGTGTGGGAGAAGGAGACGGTGCTGCCCCCGCTGGGACTAGACATGCCACTGGCGACAGGTGAGGAGGACACCTTCCCGTTGATGGTGGCGTAGTTGGGGAGGCTGCCTGCCCGGTCCCCGACCGACATCCTCCGCTTCTCTGGCAGGGCTGGAGTTGGGCTCCCTTGCCGGAAGGCTGCTGAATCCGGTGAGGGCGAAGTGGCGGGGCTGCTCAGACCAGGGTAGTAGGCAGGGGAGACGGGGAACGAGGGCGTGGAAGGAGCCTGGTAGCCGGAGGCGCTGCTCTGCCGGGACAGTGTGGGTCTCCGGTCCTCAGGGGTGGAGTAGCCACCGTAGGCCACTTGCCGGTCCAAGCTGGGGCTGCCGGGAACCATGGATCCAGACCCTCCCAGGTGGCGGCCTAGGCTGGGGCTTCCAGGGCTGGCTACGGCATTGCCGTGGAGACCAGAGGCCAGGTTGCCTTGGTGGGCCCCAGGGTGCCGGCCCAGGCTGGGGCTCCCTGGAGTGGTGGCCACACTGCCATGGAGCCCTGGAACTTGGTGGGTCCCTGCTGGGTGCCGGCCCAGGCTGGGGCTTCCAGGAGTGGTTGCTGAACTGCTCTGGTGGCCAGAAACCATGTTACCATGGAAACCAGGGCCTGGTGGCCCCATCACCTGGCGGTGGCTCAAACTGGGACTGCCAGGGGTGGTCACACTGGGGTTGATGGCTCGCCGGCCAAAGCCAGGACTAGGGGGAGTGTTGGTGCCCACTGTCCTGTGGCGTGCCTGAGGGCTGCCAGGCACTGTGTGGACGCCGGCCACACTGAACTGAGACCAGGCCTGGCTCTCTGGAGAGGAGTTGAGCTGCTGAAGTGAGTAGTCAGGGCTGCTGTAGGTGCTGCCCACAGCTGGCAGAGGAGAAGAGCTCTGGTAACTCCTCTGGGCTGCGGGACTGGGCTGCCCCAGGCTGCCGGAGCGGAAGCTGGAATCCAACAGGGGCTGCGTGGGTGTCCGGGGACCCTGGTCGCTGCTCTCTCCTGATGGGAAACTCCCCACGGAAGTGCTGGAGAGAGATGGCAGGTTGTGAGGTCAGCAGGTGGCACTTAAAAGGGTGGAATTTCAGGGAGCACCCAGCCTTCCTTTCAACCACTAAAAGCAGCAATAAGAGCTTCACTTGCAGAGTGTGGGAACACCGCGGCTTTTATGCATTACCTTATGGAATCATCAGAAGAAGAAACTGAGGGTCAGACAGGTTAAGCAGTAAGCTCAGAACCACACAGATGAGAAAAGCACAGGGCTTCAACTCAGCGGTGCCTGATTGATTGCAAAGCACTGTGCTGACTCCAGAGCCATAATTCAAAGCAAAGCAACCTCCACTTGTGAGACTGAAGATGGCTGTCCTGATACAGCCTCCAGCATCCCCGAAATTCACACCGGAAAGGCAGCCAAAGCACCTGGCTTCTGTTCCTACTGGGGGCCCACCTTGACTCAGTCTCCCCAGGTGTGTTAATATCTTTAAACACTGAAAGTTCTAGAACTGGGCTTTCACTCCAGCGTGGCTCCAAAAAAAGCAAAGAAACAGAATCACAGGGGGAGTTTCAAATTAGGGGATTTCAGCTCATTAGAAAGTCTGCTTTCCAGCCATTATCTTTGACCACTAATGGACAAGAGGCTTTGCATGGTAATGAGGCTTTTGTCACTTGGAGTATTTAAGCAGAGGCTGACAGATCTATTGGCCTGAATGCTATGGAGGAAACCTCTGCCATGGGGAGATAAAATAGGTCACTTCCAATTCTAAGACTGATAAAATTCAGCTCTGGAAGATTAGTTCCAGAAGAGGAAGGTTAGCTTCCGGAGTCCTGAAAAGAGCCAACGCTAGAGAGGAGGAATTTGGGTGAGAAGCAGTGAAGAAGTTCCCAGCGCCAGGGCTCTCTGCAAGGCAGCCACCATGGCTGGGGCTAGTGAGGCAAGTCCCCTTCCCTTTAAAGAGGAATACACTCCCCACCCCCGCTCTCTGCCAGGGCCACATGACCCAAGCACTGCAGCCTCTGCCCCACCAACTGGCTGCAGAGGTGGACTGACCTGGGGGTGCACACTTGGCTGGAGAGTACAGAATTCTTAGAGCCCAGAGGAAGGGGCCTCTGTGCATCTGCTCAACCAGCCCCACCCTCAGCCTGGGCGGGGCTTAGCATAGGGAGGCTGCAGACTCCGCCCATGTGGAGGAGGGCTGAGGTATCTGCAGGCCTTTGGGATCTGGGTAGGGAAGAGAGTGGGCTCTGGAAGGGATGTGGTGCAGAGCCTCCCCTCCTGGTGGGAGATCCTGACAGTGCAGGCTGGCCCAGTCCCATTGGCCATCATGGTCACATGCCTTCGCACATGCACGCACCTGCCTGGCACTCCACTCTCCAGGCGTTGCCTGAACCCATCCTGTCCTCCCTTTCTTCAGCTGTTTTTCCTGTCCCCAGCTTGGACTTCACTCCAAGTCCACTTGGACCACTCAGCCAAGCACCTTCTCAGTGTGTCGCCAACCTGGGCTCTCCATCCACTGAGCCGGTCAGCAGGGCCTGCCCACCCTCCCCTGCTGGATCCTGGGCTTTACTCCCTGTCTGATCTCCAGGGATGGAAGCCAGCATCTGTCCACCCAGACATCCCTCAACACCCCACAGGTTGCAGGCCCTGAGCCGCCCACATCTAACGCAAGATGCCCAGTCCTCTCTCCCTCTGTGCTGGATTTCCCAAAGGCTGTCCCTCCACCCCACTGCACCCAGCCCTCAGAATCCATTCTGTTTCCCTGGCCAGAAATACTGGGGCTTGCCCTGAGCTCCTAGCACTTTACTTCTCCGGCACATGTGGCTCTCAACCCACAAGAATGACACTTCACACAGGAAAGAGGGAGAAGACAGACATGGGCTCCAGAACCACACATCTACAGGCTGTAGCGTTTCTGTCACGGCTCAGCCACAGGACCTTGAACAAGCTAATTCCCTCTGGAGCCTCAGTTTCCTCTCCTGAGAAGCGAGATAACAGCAGTGCTTAGCTCCCCAGATTGCTGTGAAGAGTTAATAACTGCACAAAGCACCAAGGGAAGCGCCTGGTGCCTGGGAGGCACTCCTGGCACCCCAGGCATTCCCTCTGGCAGATGGTAACCTGGGGGGAGGCAGCGAACTGAGTCTCGCTCACTGTGAGGCCTTCACTCCTTCCAGCCCGTTTGTGGACAGGAGGAATGGAGCGCAGCCCCCTCATCCCTGGCTCCCCCAGGATTCAGCCCTCAGGGGCGCTCTCTCCACGCACCTCCATGAAGCTGTTTATACACTGCAGCAACCCTGATGAGATTTCTGCCCATCCACACCCTGGGCAGATCCAAGAGGTTACACCCTCCCAGGTCTGGCTTCTCTTCCCGTGCGCCCCCCACTCCCAGCTTACCTGTCAGCACTGAGGATAGGACTGCTGGTGGAGAGGGGGCTGGGGGAGACGAAGGAGCCGCCCAGGGTCCCGTTCCTCAGGGGCTGCTCATGGCTATAGGCGTGCGCAGCTGGAGCACTAAAGCTCTTGGGCTCGGCATCCTGAGCTCGGGGCCCGGCCACCGCTGTCCGCGCCACAGACTCCACATAGCTCCGGGGCTCTGGAAGGGGGAAGGGGACAGAGACTGAGCATGGTCCCCAGGGGGTGCGGCATGGACCCCATCCAACCGGCCAGGGAACACAGCCATCCAGAGGCCAGCCTGGATGAAGAAAACACAGGGACAGCTCCCAAAGGGCATCAGGCACTTTTACGGGGCTCCCGCATGCCCTTACCAACGCCACCCCAAAACAACCTCTAACCCAGGCCTAGTTTAGAGAAGCTTCCTGGAAATGGACCCCAGGATCTGCCTCTGCCACTGCCTACAACCATTAGAACCTCTTCCCCCAAGAACTCAGATGCCTGTCCATGGTCGGTATTCCCTTTGCTGTCCCTTTTCTTCCCAGGACCTGCTGCCCAGACCCCATTCGCCTCCAGGGTCCCCAGGCACCACTGGAGACTGGGGCTCTAGTGTGGATCCAGAGCCCCTACCTGACCTTACTGGTACCTTAGGACATTACCAGGTCCTCCTCTCCCCCAGCTCGCTCACCTAGCAGCAAGCCTGTCAGTGCCAGCCACTCTGGATTCACCAGCCCCTTCGCTGCCAAGACACACCACCTACCTCTACGTGACACACTTAGCATTCCTGGGGAGGATGACGCCAGCAAGCCTGTGCTCGGGCGGGGCTGGACATTCTGTACCCACCTCTAGCATTCCTGTAGCCCTGGGTGATTTACTGAGGGTTTTTATACACAATATCCCCACCTGGTATTCAGAGTGGCCCACGAAGGAGGCAGCAGAGAGGCCATATGACAGATGAGGAGACTGAGCCATGGACAGTGACATGACCATGCACAGCCAGGACCCAGGGCACCTGACACCCATTTAGCCCTTGTTCCCCTATGGCCTCTGAGGCCAGTCCAGAAACTCTCCTGATATTAAACAGGAAGAGAAAGGGAGACACTGGGGCTTGGTGTGGTGGCACACGTCTGTGATCCCAGTAACTCAGGAGGCAGAGGCAGGAGGATCATGAGTTGGAGGCCAGAGGTAGCCTGCATAATTTAACGAGATCCTGACTCAAACAAACAAACAAACAAACAAAAAACTAAAGAAGAAAAAGAAAAAGAAAGAAAGAAAAAAAAAGAAGAAGAAAAAGAAAAGGGCTAGGGGTGTAGCCTAGTGGTAGAACACTTGCAAAGTATGTACAAGGCCCTGGATTCTACCCTCAAGTATGAAAAAAAAAAAAAAGAAAGAAAGAAAGAAAAGAAAAAAGAAAAAAGAAAAGAAAAAAGAAAAAATAAGAAAGAAAAAAAAGAAAGAAAAAGAAAAAAAAAAGAAAAGAAAAACAGTGAGACACTGGGTTTCTCCAGGGCATGATCAGGATGGATGCTGGTCCCACCCCCTGCAAACCTGGCTCCGTCCCTCTTAATCTGAAGAGATGAGGACTGAACACAGATCCCTCCTCTGTCACACCTAGGGCTTCCACCGAAGCCAGCCTGGGAAACGGAGCAGCCCTTGCAGGCCAGGACTATGATGACCCCAGTCCAGTCCAGTAGGAGCAGAGCCCTTTGCCCAGGTCCCTTGGGGGTGAGAGGACTGAGATCAAGCCAACTAAAACACAACTTTGTCTCCTTAGCCTGAAGGAAACCTCACTTGGGAAGGAGGGGGTGGCCAGGGCTATGGCAAGACCTCACTTTGTCATTCCATGGCTTCCTCCTGGGCATCCCCAGGTATGACACTCTACACCTGGGCCCATGCACCCCTTCCACTGGGCACAAGAAGATGTCCTTCGGAGCAGGCTTTTTGTAGTGGGGGCCTGGAGGCCTGCATGGAACAAGGACAGGGATGGGGAGTACATCTGCAAAAGGGACAGTGTAGAAAGGCCTATTCCAGGTACCAACCACCCAACATTGTAGGACCAGCCACCTGGGCACACAAACCTGGATTTCAGCTTGTGGGCAGAGCCAGCAAGGCCTCCACAGCAGCTCAGGCCCACTTCCAAGGGAAGGCCTGGGCTCTGGGCAATGCAGCCCTGAGGCCCTGTGCAGCTAGAGATGCTGCCTGTCCCTCTAGCCCAGGGCCAGTTCACTTCTTTCCAAAGGGCCCTGAAGTAAATATCTTAGATGTAGTGGATCAAATGGCCTCTGTTGCCGCAGTGACACAGCCCTGCTGTTACAGTGTGACACCATCGACAGACAATAGCTGAATGAATGGGCGCGGCTGGAGTGTAACAGAACTTTCTTTACAAAAGTAGGTGGCAAGTGGCTCTGGCCAGCTGCTGGAATTTGCTGACCTCTAATCTAACCTGTCCAGAGAGGGAGAGCGATTTGCCCAGGACACACAGACAGCCTCCAAACTCACATTGCAGGTTCTGGGTGGCCTAGAGTGGGCCCACGGTCTCACAGGGACAACTAGAACTGGACACTACCCACAGCCAATTCCATAGGGCCCTCTATAATGACAAAAGTAGCCAACAGTCATGGGAGGAGACTAGGACTTGGAGAACATAAGTCCCTTGCCCTGGTCACACAGCAAGCATGAGCCAAGCCAGCCTAGGACTGCAAGCAAACTGGCCCCACACCCCCCCTTACAGCACACACAACGGTCTAAAGTCAGGAGCTGATGGCACAGTGCCTTTAGTCCTGGGGCTCTAGCTCATTGCCCTGGAGTGCTAACCCAGCTTAGCAGAAGGGACCAGCAGAAGGATTGTGATGCACAGAAATGCAAACGAGGCCCAAGGCAGAGCCCACTGCCCCTCACTCCCGGTCACTCCCTCTGAACTCCTCCTCGACCCTTTCAGGTGCTCTGCACAGCTTCACCCAGGTCCCCTTCTCTCCCACCCAGAGACAGCAAGGTGGCCCCATCTTCCTTCCCTGCCAACAGGCTTCTTAAGCATCTTGAGCCTACCTGGCTGACAGGTGTTCCCAGCACCTCACACAGCACCTAGCACATAGCAGGTCCTGATGTGTCTGTCCCACCAATTCATAAGCACGCCACCGTCACCTCTAGCCCCATCCAGGCAGGGGCCTACGAAGCAAGCCCTATGATGCACGCTCATGGTTCCTGCTCCCTGGAGCTCAGGTGGAAGCCTACGCGGATAACACCCCGAAGCACATGCTAACACCCACCCCAGGGCCCAAATATCAATTTCCCCAAGTTTTCAGGTTGAGACTTCCATATTGAAAATGTTCCCTTTTTCTGTCCCTTCCTCGAGTATTTCTCCCCTTTCCATCTCAGGTGAACATATTTGCACCTTGGGGCTTCATTACTATAGCCTTTCTGGGACTCAGTTTCCTCATCTGTAAAGTGGGAGTGAGAACATCCCCGTGCCCCACTAGGAGAGGTGATGTGAGAAAGGAAAAGTTCTTCTACTCCTTGCGAAGCCTGGCTGCTGCGCCCTGTTTGGGACCCGCCCGCCCTGGCCTATGCTCCAGGCCACAGGCCTGCCTTCCCCACAGCCTCCTCCAGGCCAGAGCAGCTGACCCACAGGCAGTGGACTTGAGAAGGGTGGAGAGGTGGGGCCAGGGAGGTGCTGCACACGGAACATTCCAGAAGCCCAAACCCATTCCAAGTGGCTGTTGGCAGCTGACAGGGGCTGGACGCACAAGAGTAGCTTGGCTCCTCAGCTGGACGCTGTCAGCTCTTCACCCACACCCTCGAGTGTGTCTCCACCTCCCCGGAGAAACCCTGGCTGGAGAAAAGGGGCCCGTCCTGCCCACCCTAAGTGAAAGGAAGATGGGGTGCTAGGGATGGCTTGGTGGTAGAGCACTTGCCTAGCATATGTGAGGCCCTGGGTTCATTCCCAGTCCACCAAAAAAGACCTGGGTGGTGGTGAAGGAGGAAGTAAAGAGACCCTGAGCCCCACATCCAAGAGCCACCACTTTGATTGGGCCACACGCCCCTTCTACCCCTTCCTACCCCAGCTTAGTCCTCCTGCCTTATGTCGAAACACCTGTGGGGTTTCTCCGTCCCTGGGCAGCCTCACTCATCTTGAGACCCACAGTGCCAAGCAGAGGGCCTGGCACATAATGGGTACTCCATAAATCTGCCTCACATACTCCTGTCCTGGAACCCAGATGCCACAGAGCAGCCATTGCCAAGAATCCCGAGAGAGGCGTTTCTCGCCCAGGGTCTTCCTTTATGCAAAACCTATCCACACTGAGCCTCCTGGACAAACCTTCCTTGAATGTCCCTTGCCGTGGGAAGCCAGCCAATGTCCACTTCATATCCTCACTATACAAGCTGTCTTCCTCTCCTTTCCCCACAGAGCAGGGCACTGGGTCCCTACACCCAGGAAAGTCACTGTTTGTATACCAAAGTGCCCCTTGTAGCCAGTATTGTTGTTGCTGTTAGGTGCCATCAAGTCGTGTCCAACTCATAGTGACCCTCACAGGGTTTTCAATGGCAGATTGTTTTGGGATTGCCTTGGGAGTGCGTTGCCATGTCCTTCTCCCAATAGCCAGTGTAGTCATTAGAAAGGGGCAGCCTCCACATACTGATCCAGCACAGGCTCTCAGTGTGTCCCTGACTGTATGAGCCTGGACAAGCCGTCCAATCCCCCTTGTTAATAAAATGGGGCTCCCGTGGCGTTTCTCTCAGCACTGCTGTGTTTACCAAACAAGATGATGTGACAATACTTCCATATAGTCTGGTTCCTGACTGTTAACCTCACTCCATACCACACACACCCCTTCCTCTGTGCTCCAACCTCACTGACTTTGCAAATCCTAGAAAAAAATGCTGTCACTTCCCACCCCAGGGCCTTTGCATTTACCAAGTTAACATCACTCAACTTCCCATCTTACTTCTTCAGTCCAGAGCATGTTCTTTGTCATAACATCTCATAAAATTATATCCCTTCCCTCCAAAGGACTTAATATATAATTCTGAGTAATCAATTAACTCTGGCTCTTGTTTATCCATGAGATTAGGAACTATATCTCATACTGCTTATCATTATATCCCCAGAGCCTGGCACACAATAGGCACACAAGATATTTATTGAATCAACGAATTAATGAATAAAAGAATGCATGAATACATTTAGCCCAGTGACTTGAATGGGGCAAACATCCCTCAAATTCCTCTTTTCTCCCAACTGAATAATTCTGCCACTGATCATTTTTCCTCACAAGCCTCTTTCTCTGAATTTCCCATCAAAGGAAAATCAAGCACAGCTTTCGAGGGGAGAGTCAGCAAAGAATGTGCTCCTGACTCACCCCAGAGGCAGGGCCTGCCCAGCCCTGCTCCCTGCCCTGGCCAGCTCTCCTCAGGGAGTAACCCCGACTCCCTGACTCCTGCACAGGAATCCCAGGGCACAGGGCCTGGGGGTGGGAAGAGGGCTTCGAAAAGCCCCTGGACTAGGAGACAGGAGGCACCGAACTGCAGTCTGGTTCTGCCTTCTCTCTGCTGTGATCTTGGGCAGATCCTCCACCCCATCGGTAACACCTGATGGGCTCTGGCTCAATGGATTGCTAGGGATTCTCTGGCTCTGAGACAAATGGGGGTTGGGCGCACTCGGGGTCTTGTAGGCTGAGAGTTATTTGTGAGGCACATTCAGCAGGTCTCAGTTCAGCTGTGCCAGCACTCCAAAGAGTCCCCCCAAAGTGGGAGACTCAACCACCAGGGCGGGACCACCTACCCGCATGACCTTCCCAGGAGTGTCTGAGAACCCGCCCACCAGGGGGCGGAGTCAGACAACCAGGCCTGTGTTCAGGATCCACAGTATAAGAATGTGGGTTGCAGCCCGCTTGCCCCTGCCACCAGGCCCCCGCTAGACTGCCATGCTGTAGCCACCGGGAACCAGCCTCAGAGAAAGCCCTTCCGCAGGGATGAGGCTGGCGGGGAGCAGCCCTGACCCCACCCCCTTTGGGGGATCTATTGTAGGCACTGCCTTGTTCTGGAACCCCCAAGCTGCCTGAGGTTGTCGCCTGAAGTCAGGCTGGTTAGAAATGGGCAAAGCCTTCTGGGAGGCTCCAACCCCTCACCTGGAGATGGCAGAGTCAGAGGGTCCACGCCCTCTGGGGTAGAAAATCCAGGTGGTGAGTGGGAAGTAAACCAGAGGGGTCCTCCAAGCAACAGCCACACCAGACCAGGGCCCCGTGGGACCCCATGGGAGCACATAACACACGGCAGCTGGAGGGGACCTCAGCACCCACTGGTGGAGCCCCTTCTGATGGAGGTGGGGACACTATTGCCCAGAACCACACACAAGCCACCGAGGTCGGCACCCCTTCATTTGACTGCTACTCTGAGTCCCCAATGGAGTCCTGTCCCTAGAGCGTTAACAGCCTACCACCAGATTCCGTCCCCTCTCTGCTCACCCAGGGCATAAACCAGGGGTTTGTCCAAATGAAGGGTCAGGCTGGGACCCACAGCTGTGCTAACTCCTTGAAACTGCTTCTCAGAGTTGTGTGCACGGGGGCCCTGATGTCTTTTCCTAGGGGTTGGGTCTATAGCTTTCCTGAGATCACCAAAAGTGTCTGAGATCCCAGCAAGACAGACTTCCTGTTCTCTGTGTTGGCAGGACACCAGGCAAGGCCTTTCAGAAGGCAGTCATGGCTCAGTGACAGTGGCTTTGAACAGGGGACACTGGCCACATTGGAAGCATTTTGGGCCATCCTGACTGGGTCCATGCTATTGGCATTTGGCAAGTGAAAGCCAGAGAGGCAGCTCAACCCCCTCCGGTGCACAGGGCACCCACCACAAGAATGCCCCTGGGAGAGGAAGTGGCAGGAGGGGCCTTTTTGTCAACAAAGTGGCACTGTGCTGGCGCCTGGACGATGGCTGTGCCTGAACCAGTGCCCAGTGGCTGCCAGCTCCCAGGCCACCATTCAGGTGGTGCCCAGGGAGACATCTCATTGCCAGGGGATGAGGACAGGAAGGCGATGTGCCTGGTCACTTGAAACCAGGTCAGAAAAGAGCCACTCCGGAGCCAGCCTTGTCAAGCTCCGCGTGAAAAGCCATTCCAGACCCAGAGAGGGGGCAGCGACCGCACAGCAAACCGCACTTACCTTCCGGAAGCTTAGCGACCTCCTTCCCCTCATCTTCCTCTGAGGGAGGAGGAGAAAAGAGGCAGGAAGAAGGAGAGGCAGGAAAGAAGGGCAGGCAATGGAGGCGAGGGCAAGAGCCAGGAGGAGAGAGAGAGAGAGAGTAGTTAATGGGTTATTTCTGGAGAAAGAATATGCTGAGAAAATGGAGGCAGGAAGGCTAAGGCCAGGAAGAGCCGGACTCTGCACAGAAGAGGCCCAAAGGGAGGGCCGAGGTCTGCCCTGCACAGACCCCCAGGGGTCCAGGGGCAGTGTGGGCCGCTGGCTCTCAGGAGCCTGTCCATCTCATGGCCCCAGTGGCCAGGGCTGGCGTGGGGTAAGTGTGGAACAGCAGTGTGTTGGCTGGTGAGAGGCCACCCCCACCCCTTCAGCCCCCAGGTGCCTCAGCATCCCTGAGCATGCTGACACCTCCAGAGAGGGAGACTGTGTCCCCGCCAGTGTCTGTGTGGGTCACAAATGCATGCCATTGCCCTCCTACCTGGCTGGATCAGTCTTCTGGTGACTAAGGAGAAAAGGTAAAATTGACCCCAAAGGCCCCAGCTCAGCCCTAAAACCAGAGTCTAAGAGCCATTTGCTAGGCTCAACCATTAAGAGCCCACAGCCCCCATGGCCCCCTCCCCACAGGAAGGAGAGGAACAGGGAAATGGGAAGAGGAGGTCGGAGCTGTGAACCTGGGTGGCCATATCCCTGGAGAAGGACCTTCTCCCCGACAGGCCTGGGCTCCACCCTCTGCAGTTACCAAGACTGTTTGTGTGAGCCCAGGGGGCTGGAGAGCAGCTCGGCAGTCCCGAGCGCCTACTTGCTCTCCTCAGCAGCAAGGTCAAGGATGCCCGTATCAAGGATGTGGACAAGGGGATGAATAAAGACCACCTAGGGGTGACAGGGGCTGGGATTTAGCTCAGTTGGTAGAGTGCTGTGCTGCAGTCTCCGAGGACCTGAGTTCAATTCCCAGCACCGCAAAAATGGGAGAAGGGCCTGGCAACCCACTCCCAAGGCAATCCCGAAACAGTCAGCCATTGAAAACCCTATGAGGGTCGCTATGAGTCGGATACTGACTTGATGGCACCTAACAACAACAACAACAGGGGTGACAGGGGAGAAGGACCTGGCAACCCACTCCCAAAAATCAATCCGCCATTGAAAACCCTATGAATAGCAGAGAAGCACTTAAAAGTGTTTCACCTGTTGTACATAGGGTCACTATGAGTCGGACACTGACTCGACGGCACCTAACAACAACTGGGGTTACAGGGGGTCCTGGATGGGCAGGGGAGACCCAGGACTAATGGTGAGGGGGCCTAAGAGGTGGCAAACAGTGGCTTCTGCCAAGTGGCAGGTTTCTCAAGCAGAGTTATAGGCCCAAAGAGGCAGATGAGGCAAGTACCCCAAATGTTAGGGATCCAGCCTCTGATGTCATGAAGATGCCGGGAACAGAGCCCACAGGGCTGCAGGTGAGGACCCTGGCCCAGGGCAGCAGGGCACGACTCTCTGGGGTACACGTACACCTGTGCACACCCAAGTGCCTGGACACTAGGGACAGGGCCAGGGCAGATTTTGAGCAGAGAGCCGGCCAACTTCCACAGAGAGCAGACCTCAAACCCCCAAGTCTAAGGAGGAAAAACGGGCAGGAAGGCAGCAGAGGGAATGTGTCACCCCAACTCCTGCCCAGAGAGCCCCCCCAGCCCTGACCTCACCATGGGACTTGAGTAGATGCCCTGCCACAGGGTCCCCTCCCTGGCCTCCCTCACCACGACCCTTTCCGCTGGTAACTCACCGCCTGTGGGGTGCAGCAGGATGTCCGCAGGGTTGTGAGGTTTCAGGCCCAGAGCAGACAGGGGTGTCTTCGCCAGACCTGGAGGGGATCGCACTGTGCCAAAAGAAGAGGGGAGACACCAGGAGTGAGGGGTGGGGGCCGGAGGGCCGGACGTGCCGCAGGGAGGGCGTGTCCTGACCAGGGCTGGGCAACCAGGGAATTGGCCCCGTAGCCCCAGCTGCTCTCACTCCCCTGCCCTTCCCTGCCTCCCTGTTTCTCCACATTCCAGCAGTTTAAAGGACCTAGGGAAAGAGTCAGGAAATAACGCCCTCATCCGGGCCCTGTCCGCAACGTTGAGAAATCATTTCTACCACCAGCCCCGTGGCTTCTCGCTAGAGTTCTTTTCTATCATCACAGCTTACAGTCCACAGGCAGGCTTCTCTGACCATCTCTGCCTTTCTGTAGAATAGTCTCTCTCTTCCCCCTCCTCTCTTTTCCCAGCTGCCCCCAACACACACACACACACACACACACACACGCAGAGTCTTTGGGGATCGTGTACATAGATGGACTTAGAAGAGAGCAAGGAAAAATGGAGTCTGAAGATAACATATCCTGAAAAGGTCAGAGGGAAAACGAGATCACAGCTGGGAAGGGACCTCTCCAGCCCTGAGACTCAGGTCAACCCTGTGCCACACGTGTCCCTTGCAAATCCCAGCGGGAGAGACCCTCTCAGTGTGAGGCTCCAAACCCCCAAACCTCAAGTGCTCTGGGAAAAGGAGAAGCGTGCGCTCTCCTCAGCCAAGAGGACCAGCTTTCTGCGCCACAGCCCTGGCTCCTCCAAGCCACCCATCTGGGTTACAAGTGTCACATAACACACAAGGTCAGAAAGGGCTGCCAGGCCTTTTCTCATCAGCCAAGGACTCTGAGCCGAGCCGCTGGGTGGTATTACGCCCAGTCACGAGATGGCTCAGTGGCAGCTGCCTCGCCTCCTAACATACCTCCAAGGAGAAGCAAAGAAATGAGCCCTGTGCCTCCCACCCAGGACCTCAGGAACCTGTGGAAGCGACAGCCTCCCTGCTGCCCAGTTGCCTCAGTAGCTATGGCCCTCACATGGTCAGGACCCAAACAGTTCCATGACCTATCCTGCCCACTCCTGTGCTTTCCCCCAAAGACAGAGGCTTAGAGGAAACCAACAGCAACAAAAAAGTATTATTTCCCAATGTAAGCAGCATGCACAACTTATATGTGCATGTCCTGATTCTACACATGCGCATGTGGAAGCAGGGTGACGTCACAGGGGTCCAGATGGGGGCCTGCCTCTGTGCTCCACCTCACTCTGTTCCCATATGTCCAGTGGACAAGTGTATGCAAACATATACCTCCGGGTGCCACCATCTCCATGCCCTGTTGCCTAACATGGTGTCTTGTTCATGGACACTTCTCACACACTTACTAATGTGGGGCAAAGGAAGGCCTGGTTGAATGGCATAATTAGGAAAGTATGAACCCAGCCTCTGGGACTGCTTTTCCTGGAAGAGCCATGAATACGCTCCCACCCACCAATCTGCATACGCCTGCCCCTTAGGTGCAGCAGAGAAACAGGGGACCCAAGACATTAGGGGAAGGGGATGGGAGGACAGAGATAGCGGGAGTTTTCCTTGGTTTTCTCCCCACTTGGCCTCCAGCTTCCTAGTCCCAGGCAAAGTGGCCCTTCTGCTGAGGCAGGAGAGTGGGTGGCACAAAAGCCAGACAGCGTTCTGCTTCCTGAGAGAAAAATTCCTAGCATTTCTCTGCCTTCCGTCCTCTGTCCTTAGCCCTGCACATTTATGAAACCTCTGACTTATCCTGGTCCCCAGAGCACCCACAACTGGCCAAGAGAGAGCAGAGAAAAGAGAAGAATCTGATTCTAATACAGCCTGAAGGGCTTCCATCCCTGGCTGTTTGAACCGAAAAGCAAATGGAGGAACTTGTGAAGGTGAAGGTGAAGACCTGAGAGGGATGCCCGTGAGTTGGGGGACTCCAGAGCTGCCTCTTGAGTAGATGGCCCTACGCCTGCAAGTGCTCTAGGTCCAATATGGTGGCCACCAGCCCGTGTGGCTACTGAGCACTTGCTGTTGGCAAATCTGAACTGAGATATGCCATGCACACGAAATGCACACCACAATTCAAACAGTGTGCAAAAAGAACACAAAATATCTCTTATTTGTTTTTATGTATTTATTCTTTGTTTTGTGTGGCAGGGTCTCACTATGTAGCCAAGGCTGGCCTCAAACTTGCAATCCTCCTGCCTCAGCCTCCCAAGTGCCGGGATTACAGGCATATGCCAACAGACTTGACTCATTTTCTATATTAATAAAATATTAATATCTCAATATTTCATTTCATTTTATTTTTGCACTACTGGGGGCGCTGAACCTAGGCAAGTGCTATACTACTAAGCCACTCGCCCAGCTCTGTTTTTTCATTTTTTATTTTGAGACAGAGTCTCACTAAGTTGTGCCAGCTGCCTCCGGCCTCAAACTCATTATCCTCCTGTGTCAGCCTCCGGAGTCGCTGGGATGACAGGTATGCACCACAGCACCTGGCAATATTTTAGATTGGAGTTAAAACATTAAAATTAATATAACTAGTATCTCTTTTGGGCTGGGATTTAGCTCAGTTGGTAGAGCACTGTGCTGCCGTCTCTGAGGACCCGAGTTCAATTCCCAGCACCGCAAAAATGGGAGAAGGGCCTGGCAATCCACTCCCAAGGCAATCCCGAAACACTCAGCCATTGAAAACCTTATGAGCGTCGCTATGAGTCGGATACTGACTCAACGGCACCTAACAACAACAAAGTATCTCTTTTATGTTTTAAAAAAGATTTCAGTATTTTATATGGATTTACCTACTGAAATGATAAAATTTTAGATTGAATAAAAATATGATTTAAATTAATTTCGCCAGTTTCTTTTCATGTTTTTCAATGCTGCTACTAGAGAATTTTAAGCTACAGTATGCTTCTATTTCCAATGGGCAGTGAGAGCCATGGCTTCCAAGGGCCACTGATGAGTCACACTTTGAGCCCCCTGCATGTTTGAGATGGCTGCCCACATAAGCTCTGCTGGCACACAGGCCAGGTACTGTTGCCACACTCTACCCCTGTGCCAGCCACAGGGGATGCACAGCCAGCTCCATTTTGCCTTTCCTTGCTGACCTCCCATCTTATGGGGGGCAAATGGACAGCTCAGGCCAGGCACAGCCAACTCAATCCCTGGGCATCATCAGCCTCTATCTCCTCTCACCCTGAGCCTCTCACAGGGACCCTGAGTCCCTCCCGCCTCCACTGTCACATTTCCCCAGGTCCTCTCAGGGTACTTCTCCTATCAAAAGGAGCCCTGGTACTCCTGGGCTCTCTTGGGTCTTCTCCTCTGCCCTTTGGGGATCTGCCTCCCCAGTGAGTGTCTCACAGGCTCCAGACCACATGCCCCTGGCTGGAGGCCAAAGGTGGGTGACATAGGGCCCTGCCATCCCGAAAGCCTTGTTC
>VMDO01026344.1:0-26828 GCA_007922755.1 Pedetes capensis | reverse complement strand
ATTTTTATTTCTGGCTCCTCTTCCTTCTTCTTCTTCTTCTTCTTCTTCTTCTTCTTCTTCTTCTTCTTCTTCTTCTTCTTCTCTCTCTCTCTCTCTCTCTCTCTCTCTCTCTCTCTCTCTCTCTCTCTCTCTGTCTCTCTCTCTTTCTTCCTTTCTATTTTTGTTTCTTTTTTTTGAGGCAGAATCTTGCTGTGTAGTCCCACTGGCCTGGAACATGCTATGTAGGCCAGGCTGGCCTCAAACACACTTTGATCCTCCTGCTTCAGCCTCCAGAGTGCTGGGATTATTGGCGTGTGCCACCACACCTGGCAGGTGCTGGTTTTAATTCCTTGATCCACTGTCACTTTCAAGCCATTCCTCCTTCAAAAAAAAAAAAACAAAAACAAAAACAAAAAACATCTCTTTGTTTCTACAATCTAATGATCTCTGGGTCACCTCACTCAACTGAAGAATTGACACCTGGCTTATTGTCTTCTTCATCCTGATTCTTGTTTTCATTTTTATTTTCTATTTATTTTTATTTTTATTTTGTAGTGAGAGGTTGAATCCAGGACCTCTCACATACTAGGCAAGTGCTCTACCATTGAGCTGCAACTCCATCCCCTTTTGTATTTTTTATTCTGAGACAGGGTCTCACTAAATTGCATAGACCACCTCTGGCCTCAAGCCTGTGGTCCTTCTGCCTCTGCCTCCCAAGGTACTCGGATTACAGGTGCATCCTATGGTGCTTGACTCATTTTTATTCTTCTCGTCTCCCATCCAACATCCTGGGTCTCCAATCGACTGTCCTTAGCACTTTTTTCCCCCAAACTGTGCATTTGTCTATCCTGTCTTCATGTTGCCCCTTATCCATCTGTGATTTCTTGGTCTATCATTATGAAAAGTTATTCCACTTCCTTTATACTCATTTGCCCTGCTGACTATAACTCCAGATCTTTCCTGGGTCTGCAGCAGACCAGTTGAACACTAGAACAATGCCTTAAATTTATGATCACAGAGAAGCCAGACAAGGTGGCACATGCCTGTCATCCCAGTGACTCAGGAGGCAGAGGTAGGAGAATCAAAAGTTCAGAGCCAGAGGCAGCTTGCATAACTTAGCAAGACTCTGTGTCAACATAAAAAGTACAGCTCAATGGTAGAGAGCTGAAGCAAACACTATCTGCTCCATAATCCTAAAATATTTTCCTAGTAAGATCAAAGAGCTGGAGTTTAGCTCAGGTGGCAGAATGCTGCTCTGTGCTCTCTGAGACCCTGGGTTTGGTCCCTAACACCACACAAAAATGGAAGAATCTGGCATCCCACTCCCAAAACAGTCATGGAAAGCTCTATGAGATGGAAGGAAAGGAAAGAAGATGGATGACAGATAACAGCCACACTTCACCTGGGGTAGAAAATGGGGAAAATTGTGAAATTCTCTACTTAAAACAAAACAAAAGGAATGCAGTACAGCTGTAATTATCAAGAAAAATGAGATGGCACAAGGACAACTGACCACATAGGGAGATTAAAATGATAGAGAAATGGACAGAACAGTGGAGTAGCTCTCCATAATCCTCTGCCCCAGGGAAGACAGCCCAGAGGGGTTTGAAGGATTCAGATCCTTTTGGAAGGTGCACAGCCAGAGGGAGACCCAGTGGAGCGAGCCTTGATGCTGGGTGGCTGGCAAGGGGAAAGGCAGCACTGCCTGCAAGGGCACAGGGCTGAAGAGATCCAGCAAGTCCTCCCACATGTTGGGTGGCTGGTGGGAGACAAGGCACAACTACCACCAAGAGCACCTGGCTGAAGAGTGAACCAGGGGGCTATCCCTGTTGCTGGGCAGCTGGAAGTGGACAAGGCAGAGAATCCTGCAAGAGCACATGGCCAAACAATGACCCAGTGGGGCCATCCCTGGTGCTGGACAGCTGGCAGAGGGCAAGGCAGAGTTGCCAGCGAGGGCTAGCATCTGAACAAAGACCCAGCATGGCTCTCCCTGGCAGCGAGTGGCTGGAATGAGGTACGGAGGTGCATCCAGCAAGGATTCATGGCTGGGGAAAGTGTGGCAGGGCCCTCTCAGGTGGTCATGGCTGGTAGGAGGGAAGGTTGACAAAGCAGAGGTCTGCAAGGCTCTGGGGAAGAGGCCAGATGACATGGCCCCACTGTAAGTTCTCGGACCCAGGGATTTTTTTTTTTTTTAATCAGGGAGAGATGGTCACTGCCTTGGCCTCTGGAGCCATTGGAACCATGAGCTTGAAAGAGGGAAACTGAAAGGTGGCGAGACCAAGGGATGGAGAACAGCAGTGGGTGTTGCTGAATCCATGAGCTTAAGAAAGTGTGTTGAGAATAAGGTGCACTGGAGGGCTGGTATGGCTTGTAATGTGGACAAGTAGCACTAGGGGTCTGGGGAGCCTAAGACACATGGTTTAGGCTATGGTGTTATTGGGGGCTGGGAATGCAGGGGACAGGGAGAAACTGAGGGGGAAGTGCTGAATGCAGAGGATGCAGCAGGAGCTAGGCACTGCACACTGAGGCTGTAGACTACAGGGATGGGGGAGGGAGAGAGAAGAGTCCATGACTCATCAACACCCAAACTCATGGGAACTTTGGGGAAGAATGTCCTTACACATGGAGGAGGTGGGACCTGTATCCAGACCAAACAATGGCCAAGCCTCAGCAGAAAAACATGTGAAACATGAAAGGACATGCTGGTTGGGAAGATCTATGGACCAAAGCACCTCAATGGATAATGTCAGGGTAACTGGATTCCTGGAGATCCCTGAAAGAGAATTTGGAACCCTGCTGATAAATATGCTAAAAGACCTCAAAGACACCACCATGAAAGAAATTGATTCACTGGACAAAGTGATATCTATTTTGGAAGAATAATTCTCCAGAGAAATAGAAATTCTGAAGAATAATCAAGCAGAAGTCCTTGAGATGCAAGGAGAATTAAGCCAACTCAGCATTATGGTAGAATCTTCAGCTTTGAGACTAACTGAAGCTAAAAACAGGATAGCTGAAGCTGAGAAAAAGGCAGAAGACCTTACCAGCATGACAAGATGGAAAGAATGATGAGGCAGTATGACCAAGATTTTCAAGAGATATTTGATAAAATGAAGAAACGAAAACTGCAAATTCAGTAGGTCCATGAAAGAACTGGAAAAACACAAGAGGATTAGGAAATTTATTCAAAGAAATATTAGATGAAAACTTCCCAAGCCTAAGGCAAGAGTTGGATACCTATACAACTAAAACATTAAGAACCCAAACAGAGTATACCAGAACAGATACCCCCATGACACATTATAATTGAAATGCTAAGTCTAGAGAGCAAAGAAGCTATTCTGAAAGTTACAAGAGAGAAATGCCAACTCACTTACAAAGGCAAACTCATGAGAAAAACAGTTGGCTTCTCAACAACAATGTTAATGGCAAAGACAGCTTGGACAGACATCATCCAAGTTCTGAAAAAGAATAACTGCTAACCACAATTACATTATCCAGTGAAGTTATCTTTTAGAATAGATGGCGAGTATAAGACATTCCATGATGTTGCTTTATTTAAATGATTTGTAGCCAACAAGCCAGCATTGCAGAGAATCCTCAATGAAACAGCACAGATGGGGGAGGTAAGACAACCCCAAATATAAGAACAAAGAAATAATAAACCACAAGAGAAACTAAAGGAAAAAATAGACCAAATATGAGTCAAAAAAACAGTAACAAGTACCAAATTGATGCAGTAAAATAAGCACCTCTCAATAGTTATACTTTCAATGTAAATGGTCTTAACTTACCAATCAAGAGACACAGACTGGCCAATTGGATTAAAAATCATAAACCCTTGATATGTGGCATTCAAGAGACACACCTCATCTATAAAGACCACAAAAGGCTGAAAATTGAAGGCTGGAAAACAATAAACCAAGGAGGTGGGAAACAAAGCAGAAGTTGTGGTAATAATTTCAGACAGATTACACTTCAATTCCTAACTAATCAGAAGAGACAAAGAAGGACATTACATATTACCAAGAGGAACAGTCAACCAGGAACCTATAATGTTACTTAATATTTACTAACCAAATAAAGGGGCACCTAGCTTCATAAAACAAACTTTATTGGAGATAAAGGAACACATTGAGTCAGACACAATAATTATGGGAGATTTTACTACCTCACTTTTGCAAAAAGACAGTTCATCAAAACAAAAAATTAACAGAGAAATGATGGACTTCAATTGCACCATAGACCAACTGGATCTTACAGATGTCTGCAGAATATTCCATCCATCAGATGCAGAATATGTATTCTTCTCAGCACCACATGGAACTTTTTCTAAGGTAGACCACATTTTAGTCCAAAAAATGGCCTCAACAAATACAAAAAAGTAGAAACCATCCCCTGTACATCCCCTGCATCAGATCACAATGGAACTCAAAAGAAAAAAATTTTTCAGAAATCTTACAAATTCATGGAGACAAAATAATACACTGCTAAATGATCAATGGGTTATCAAAGAAATCAGAGCAGAAATTTAAAAATTCCTGCAATCAAATGAAGAGGAGAACACATCTACCAAAATTTATGGAATACAGCAAAGGCAGTTCTAAGAAGTTCATCGCAATGAGTGCGTTCATCATTAAGTTAGAGAAAGCCCAATTAAATAACTTAGTAACACATCTCAAGGCATTAGAAAGCCAACAAGTCAATCCCACAAAGAGCACTTGGACAGAAATTATCAAGATCAGCAGAAATATCCCAATTAGAATCTAAAAAAACAATTCAAGGAATTAATGAGACTAAGAGCATGTTCTTTGAAAAGTGTAATAAAATAGACACCCCCCCCCCAGCTAGTCTCACCCAGAGAAAGAAAAGGCCCAAGTTGAAAAAAATTAGAGGTAAGAATGGGGACATAACCACTGATACCAACAAAACCCACAAAGCCATCAAGGGATACTTTGAGAAATTGTACTCTCAAAAAAATGAAAATACAGAAGAAATGGATAAGTTCATTAACACATATTAATTACTAAAATTAAGCCCAGAAGATAAGCAATCAGACCCATTACATTCACTGAAATAGAGAAGGTAATAAAAATTCACCCAACAAAGAAAGGCCCAGGCTTGACCACTTCACAGTAGAATTCTATCAAATCTTCTTAGAAGAATTAATACCTATTCTCCTCAAACTATTTCAAAAAGTGGAAAAGGAAGGGGCATTCCTAAACTCATTCTACGAAACTGTCAACACCCTGATACCAAAACTGGGCAAGGGTACTTCAAAGAAAGAGAACTATAGACTAATTTCCCTGATGAATGTTGATGCAAAAATTCTAAACAAAATCCTGCAAACTGAATTTAGCAACACATAAAAAAGATCATACACCATGATCAAGTGGGCTTCATTCCACAGATGCATGGCTGGTTCAACCTACAAAAATCAATGTAATTCAATATATCAAGAGACTTGCAGACAGAAATCACATCATCATTTCAATTGATACTGAGAAAGCCTATGACAAAGTGCAACATCCTTTCATGATAAAAAACCCTGAAGCAGATGGGAATAATAGGGAAATACCTCAACATCATAAAGGCATTTATGACAGACTTATAGCCAATATCATATTAAATGGGGAAAAATTAGAACCATTTCCTCTAAGATCAGGAACAAGACAAGGATGTCTACTCTCTTCTCTCTTATTCAATATTGTGATCAAAGTCCTAGACAGAACAATCAGATAAGAAAATAAATCAAAGGGACACAGATAGGCAAGGAAGAAGTCAAATTATCCTTATTCATGAATGACGTGATTTTTTTTACCTAAGAGACCCAAAAAATTCCTCTAGAAAACCTTTAGACCTAATTAACTCCTTCAGCAAAGTAGCAGGGTACAAAGTCAACAATCGAATATCAGTAGCCTTCCTTTACACCAGCTGTGAACAGGAAGAGAAGGAAATTAAGTCAACAATCCCTTGCATGATAGCTCACCAAAAACTTAAATACTTAGGAATCAATCTAACCAAAGACCCTGAAGCTCTCTACAATGAAAACTTTAAAACATTAAAGAAAGAAAGTGCAGAGGATACTAGAAGATAGAAAGATCTCCCCTACTCATGTATTGGGAGCATCAATATTATAAAAATGGCTATACTACCAAAAGCAATTTACAGATTTAATGCAATTACTATTCAAATCCCAATCACAGATTTTTCTCAAATACAAAAAAAAATCCAAAAATTCATAAGGAAACACGAAAGACAACATAAAGCCAAAATAATCTTAAGCTGCAAAACTAGTATAGGTAGGATCACAATACTTGACTTTATATTACAGGAATATAGTACCAAAAGCAGCATGGTACTGGCACAAAAATAGGCTTTAAGACCAATGGAGAGAATTGAAGATCCAGAGATACACTCATGCAACTATAGCCACCTGATCTTTAACAAAGGTGGCATGGATGCACATGGGAGAAAAGATAGGCTCTTCAACAAATGATGCTAGGAAAATTGGATATCCATCTGCAGAAAAATGAAAATAGACCCATATCTCTCAATGTGTGAGAGAGTCAACTCAAAATGGGTAAGAGACCTCAACATAAAACCAGAAACCTTAAAACTAATAGAAGAGAAAACAAGAAACAAGCTCCAACACATAGGCATAGGAAAGTATGTCCTTAACAACACTCCAAACGCTCAAGAAATTGTACCAAGAAAAATTGGATTACATGAAATTAAAAAGCTTCTGTACGGCAAAGGAAATAGTCAACAGAGTTAAAGAAGAGCCCACTGAATGGGAGAAAATCTTTGCATCCTACATATCCAAGAAAGAACTAATTTCTAGAATTTACAAAGAACTCAAGAAAGCAAATCCCAAGACAACAAATAACCCAATACACAAGTGAGCAAATGAATGAATAGATATTTCTGAAATGAAAATATTTGTAAGGCTAAAAAACACATGAAAAAATGCTCAACATCTCTAGCTATTAGGGAAATGCAAATCAAAACAACTCTGAGATTCCACCTAACTCCAGTAAGAAGGGCCAAAATCAACAAAACAAATAACAAATAACGCTGACAAGGATGTGGAGAAAAAGGAACCCTTTTACACTGCTGGTGGGACTGTAAATTAGTTCAACCACTTTGGAAATCAATATGAAAATACCTTCAAAAACTAAAAATAGAACTGCCATATGATCCAGCTGTACCATTCCGAGGAATATACCCAAAGGGAGACAAGTCATCATACCACAGAGTCACCTGCATCTCTATAGCTAATGTAGCACTCTTCACAATAGCAAAGATATGGAACCAACCAAGACACCCATCAACAAAATAATGGATAAAAAAAATGGTGCATATACACAAGGGAATATTACTCAGCAATAAAAAAGAATGAAATAATGTAATATGCAGCAAAATGGATAGAACTGGAGAATATCACCTTATGTGAATAAACACAGGCTCGAAAAGAGAAATACATTATTTTTCATTCATGTATGGGCGGTGAGTCTTACTTAAAGGAAGAAAAAACCTATACATAAGTTGTTGTTAGGTCCTGTCAAGTGATGTCCGACTCACAGCTATCCTCATAGGGTTTTCAGTGGCTAATGGTTTCGGGATTGCCTTGGGGGTGGATTGCCATTTCCTTCTCCCATTATACATAAGTAGATATACTAAAATGCACAATTAAACTTAGAGAAGAAGGGAAAATATAAAGAGTAGAAAGAAGGAAGGAGGAGACTAGCAAAAGGAAATGAAGGTTGTGGAAGGTGGGAAGGGGAGGAGAAAAAATGTAAAGGGATAAAGGGGGAGAGGATAATCTCAGTGTAAATGATGGAACTTCGTGAGTACATGGGAAAAATAGGGGAATATACATATGAGTTTTATTACACATTAGTCGAAAGGTTCCATAAACATTCTAAGTTGATGAAAGTATAACCAAAAGGGATGTGATAGTTGCATAATGGGAAAAAAACAATGCTGTATTACTCTGTACCCCACTGACATTTATCAATAAAGGGAAAAGAGAAAAAGAAAACCCTATTAATAACAGGGAAGCACTGACATAGTGCTGGGCATGGCAGTGTCAAGGAGTGTTTCATTCTGTTGTACCTAGGGTTGCTGAGTTGGACCCAGTTCCACTGCACCTAACAACAAGAAGTAAGGTCAAAATTTTATCCTTCAGATCAACTATTGGTGTCTTCTCCTTTTTTAACCTTAAAAATGTCAACCCTCCTTCTTTTGGCCCCTCTTTCACATACTTTACTAAAAAAAAAAAAAAAAAAAAAGCAATTATACAGAGACTCTATTCTATCCACCAAATCTTCCTGCTTATGCACCATTATTTCCTGTCTTCCCACTTATTACAATACAAGTATGACTGCTCTATTAAAAGGCAGCCTTTTTGAGCTCAGAAGCCTATCTTCTCTTGCTTTCTCAAGGCAATCAGCCTTGCAATTGTTCCCTCTCTGGTGGATTACCAGTATCTTGCTTTATTATAAGGACTTTATCATTCTTAAATTAACTTCTTTAAAATATCCTGTGTTTAACTGAGCACGATAGTGCATGCCTGTAATCCCAGCAATTTAGAAAGCTGAAGCAGGAGGATCACAGGTTCAAGGCCAGAAGCACCCTGCACAATTTAGCAATATTCTGTCTCATAATCAAAAAAAAAAAAAAAAAGTAACTAACTAGCTAAATAAATAAGGGGCTGAAGTTATGACTCAGTGGTAGAGCAGTTGCCAAACTTGGCGCACCGTTGAGGAGTGTTTCATTCTGTTGTACACAGGGTCACTATGAGTCAGACCTGACTCAATGGCACCTAACAACAACAAACATAACCATAAAATCTTGAACTTTTTTCTTCTCTCAACTTAAAAGGTTTTCTCCAGAAATATCAATTCCAGTTATTCGTTCTTAGGTGCCTGCTACCGCCATCCCAAAATTCCTAATTGTTCCCCTATTTCCAGTGTGGTGTTATTTCTCAGTGCAGGTGTACTTGTACTTCTAAAACCTTAAATTTCTATCTTGTGGGCCTCTCTAAAAATTCTGAATTTCCCAAAAGAGTTACTACTTGAGATTTTTTATCTACAATCCCCACATGTCTATCAGCTTGTCGTGCTGTAGGGGCTTGCTTGTTGCTGGGATGCTGAAAGCTATGCTACCAGTATTTCAGATACCAACAGGGCCACTCATAGTTCAGGTTTCAGCTTAGCTTCCAAACTAAGACAGACTAAGGAGAAGGACCCGGTAGCCTATTCCCAAAACAATTAGCCAGTGAAAACCCTATGAATAGCAGAGATGCACTGTCAAATATAGTGCTGGAAAGTGAGCCTCCTAAGCTGAAGTCTTTCAACAAATGACTGGGGAGGAACTGCCTCCTCAAAGTAGAGTCAGCCTTAATGACAGACATGGAGTAAAGCCCCTAGGACCTCCTTTTGCTGATATAGTATGACTCAACAATGGATTCAAACATAAAAATATCATAAACATAGCACATTGTTGGGTAGTGTTTAATTCTGCTGTACACAGAGTTGGTATGAGTTGGATCCGACTTCACAGGACCTAACATAACAACATTATCTATAAATGATGAATGATCTTGATGATTTTTTTGAGATTGAATAAATTGTTAGGTTAGGTTAGTGTATGAGAGATTATATAAGAGATTATCTGATCCATTGGCTGAGGAGCCCACCAAACTAATTGATCATATTAGTTCAGTAGGGCCAGGGATCAGTTACGTTCTTACATGGTGCTATGTAGTAACATCCTGAGAGATGTTGGACGTGTAACCAAATTAATAGATTATTTTGGAAGAATATTTTAAAAATAAAGCCTCATTATTCTGAAAAGTGGTAAAGAAAAAAGCCAAGCATTTAACTTTCTTTTCTGTATGTACCTCAAGGAAAACAGATGATGAGTATGGTAAACTTTTACTTGTATAGAATTCCAGCCACTGAATGTAGAAGGAATGGTAGACTATCACCATTTTGCCACCTTAATGATAGACAATGATTACCAATAGCTACTAGAAGAATTAGGTAAGAGGTTGATGGGGAACTTTGTAATGGATCAGGCTGACTTTTGTTGTTGTTGTTTTGTTCTGGAGACTAAAACCAAGCCCTTGTGCATGCTAAGCACATGCTCTACTACTGAGTTATACTCCAGGCTGACAATATTTTAACTCACTGGTTAGCCTTAATTTTCCAAGAAAAGGCAGACACTGTGTGCCTGCTGATATGATGCAATAACACATGAAGTATCCCTCCCAAAATATTTAGCCTAAATCCTATCAAGCCTCTATACCAAATTTTCAGTTTGTATGAAATACGAAGGACAACGCCTGGTGTGGAGGTGCATGCCTGTAGTCCCAGCGACTCGGGAGGCAGAGGCAGGAGGATCGCAAATTAGAGACTAGAGGCAGTCTGTGTAATTTAGGGAA
The DNA here is from genome assembly GCA_007922755.1 of Pedetes capensis. Lineage (NCBI taxonomy): Eukaryota > Metazoa > Chordata > Mammalia > Rodentia > Pedetidae > Pedetes > Pedetes capensis. The sequence continues at coordinate 16,399 of VMDO01026344.1, read as the reverse complement.
ACCCTGTCTCAAAAAAGTAAAACCAAACAAACAAAAACAACAAAAACAAAAAAAAAAAAACAGGCTGGGGTTGCAGCTCAGTGGTGTAGCACTTGCAAAGCATGCAAGCCTGAGGCCCTGGGTTCAATGCCCAGAACCGCATAAAAAAAAAAAGAAAGAAAGAAAGAAAGAAATGAATACAAAGGACCAAGGAACATGTTAAATCCTCAGGATACAATCCGCCAAATCTAGTATGTAACACATTATATAGGAAAAATGTCTTGATTTCATCAACAAATAAATGAAAGAAAAACAAGAGTCATCAACAATATGATATGTGAAACGCATTTGGATCTGACTGGAATTAGACAGCTCAAAAGATATTTATAAGACAACGAGAAAAGTTTGAATACTGACTGCATATTTGCTGGCATAAGTAATTTTACTAAATGTAATTTTTTTAATTCATTAATGATATGGTGGCTTAAAAAAAGAATACTTATTCTCAGATACACTCTTAAAGATTAAATCAAGGTGCCTGCCATGTGCTCTAAAATAGTCTCATAAGGGCTCTGGGAAGTAAATAACATGTAGATAAAACAAGATTGATCATTTAGTGATGAATGTGAAAGCTGGATTCTAGTTAGGGACTTAAACTATTTATATATTATACTTTTGAAGTATGTTTGAAAGTTCCATAATAAAAGGGGGAAAACAAATGTAAAAGAAGTTTACAACCATCTAACCAATCAGGGTGACACATCTGTAATCCCAACACTCAGGAGGCTGAAGCAGGAGGATCATGAGTTCGAGTTGAGTCTGGACTACATAATGAGTTCAAGTCTAGCCTGGATTACATTGCAAGACCCTGTCCCCAAACCAAACAATCAAGAAAACCACCACGACCACCACCAATTTTACATCCCTTTAAGTTCTCTCTTTGAGAATGCTTTCCAAAATTTATGAATGGTTTGTTAGTAATCCTTTACAATACTGCATCTGATTTATTTCCTTTTGAGTCCCTTGATATTCTCCCAAAATTCTCCATGGCTCTTTCAAATTAGTTTATTGCTTCATTTCTCTGTTTGAATGATTAAGGCAGAACTACCTCCCCTGGGATTTTTCTCCTGCTTGCAGTTACTGCTCCGCCATGCGTGTAGTAAAGCAGTCCTCCCAGTAGAAGGCGCTGTCCTCAAAGTATAATTCAGCATGTTGCTTGGAATAGATCGCCCAGACCTCTCTGAACTGCTTTAGTCTCCACACTGCTTTCCTGGCGAGACCTCTACACCACAGTGAATTTCTTAAAGTAAATTTGCTTCTGGAATGATTTTCCATTTCTTTTCCGCAGCGTTGTGTGGAACAGCATTTACGCCACACTGCCACGTACCCATCGCTGCTGATTGTGCCTTTTTCTCTCTCCTTCCTTAATGAAGCTCCTATGTTGTTGTTGTTAGGTGCTGTCGAGTCGGTATCCGACTCATAGCGACCCTCATAGGGTTTTCAATGGTTGACTGTTTCAGGATTGCCTTGGGAGTGGATTGCCAGGTCCTTCTCCCATTTTTGCGGTGCTGGGAATTGAACTCGGGACCTCAGAGACTGCAGCCCAGCGCTCTACCAACTGAGCTAAATCCCAGCCCGAAGCTCCTATACTCTTTCAAATATTGTTTATGCTAGCCGTCCACCCTAGAGAGGGTGCTTCATGTTCTAATTTCATTCATTTGTTGTTTTTGTTGAAGTTCACCTCTTGCCTGTTTCTTTGGTGCGTATTCTGAGCAAGGTGATATCAAAATTTGTACAGCTCCATGCTAAATGCAATTTGGGGCCCTCTTTAAGAAAAAAAAATTCTAGCCGAATGCAGTGGTGCATGCCTGTAATGTCAGTGGCTCTGGAGGCAGAAGCAGGAGGATCGCAAGTTCAAGACCAGAGGTAGTCTCAAGACCCTGTCTCAAAAAAGTAAAAAAATGGGCTGGGCATGCAGCTCAGTGGTCCAGCACTTGCAAAGCATGCAAGCCCGAGACCCTGGGTTCAACCCCCAGTACCACACAAAAAATAATAATAATAAATAAAATAAATCCAAATTATGAATACAAAATAGGTGGATAAATGAAATATCTATTTAGAATAAATAGATAAGTAAATTACAACAAGATAAACACCACAAACTTTGCAAAATTCAGGGGAAAAAAATCTATCCTCCCCTTTTTTGGTGCTGGAGATTGAATTTAGGGCTAAGCACTCATCCTACCACTGAGCTGAACCTCCAGGAACATCTCTATAAATACTTTTCTCCCTGCATATTAAGGTGCGTAGACTTTGATCGGGCTGGGATTTGGCTCAGTTGGTAGAGGGCTGCTCTGCAGTCTCTGAGGTCTGGAGTTCAATTCCCAGCACCACAAAAATGGGAGAAGGGCCTGGCAATCCACTCCCAAGGCAATCCCCAAACAGTCAGTCATTGAAAACCCTATGAGGGTCACTATGAGTTGGATACCGACTTGACAGCACCTAACAACAACAATAAGACTTTGATCACTCTGCATACAATATTAGTTTTGTAATATTTTCTACGCCTGCAGCCATACCACTGTGGCATCCAATCCCATCAGATCTAAGAAGTTAAGCAAGGAGACCTCCTGGGAACACCAGGTGCTGTAAGCTTGGGAGAAAGACCCAGCAACCCACTCCCAAAAAACAATCAGCCATTGAAAACCCTATGAATAGCAGAAAAGCAGGACAATAGTGTTTCACCTGTTGCACACAGGGTTGCTGTGAGTCAGACACTGACTTTGGGGCACTTATCAACAACATTTTCCACAGAGAGAATATAAAGGTAGTTCAGTTTTTCCTCTAAAATAGTTAGAATTCCACTAGAAAATTTTCTTTGTTTCTTTTCTTTTCCAGGCTGGAGATCAAACCTAGGGCCTTATACATGTTAGGCAAGTGTTCTACCACTGAGTTAAATCCCCAGCCCCTAGAAAGCTTTTATTTTTAATTGTTTTTTACTGGTTGCTTAGAAGTGTCTGCCTTAAAAATAATTTTTCCCCTTATAACTCTACAGATCTTCACTTTTAATAATCTCAAGTTTTCATAGTCATGGAACACAAAAAGTACTATAGTATTACCATTGCAGAAATCTTGAAATACCATCTAGTTCTGAATATACAATTACTGAAATACTGGAATTCTTTTTACGTGTAGTTTTTACCATAACTTTATTTTAACGTTTGTTTATCAAATATTTACAGAAAGCATACATGAATAGTAACTAAACACTGAATTTGTTTGGATACTCTAAGAAATGCTACTAAGAAAATGGTGTCATTAATAGTTGAAATTTTAATACTTTTGTATCATTTAGGCATCTCTACCTAGATGTATCCTTTCACTATACCTCTTCAATCTCTATGCTGAGCAAATAATCCAAGAAGCTAGGCTTTCTGAAGAACATGGCATCAGGATTGGAGAAAGACTCATTAACAACCTGCGTTGCACAGATGACACAATTCTGCTTGCTAAAAGTGAAGAGGATTTAAAACATTTACTGATAAAGATCAAAGAACACAGCCTTCATTGTAGACTGCAACTCAACATCAAGAAAACAAAAATCCATACAACTGGGACAGTACACAACTTCATGATAAATGAAGAAAAGATTGAGGTTGTCTAAGATTTTGCTTTACTTTTTTCTATAATCAACACCCATGGAAGCAGCAGTCAAGAAATCAAAAGATACATTGCATTGGGAAAAGCTGTTGAAAAACACCTCTTTAAAATGTTGGAAAGTAAAGATATCACATTGAAGATGAAGGTGTGCCTGACTCATGCCATGGTATTTTTAGTCTCATCGTATGGTTGTGAAAACTGGACATTAAATAAGGAAGACAGGAGAAGAGTTGAGGCTTTTGAATTATGGTGCTGGAGATGAATACTGAATATACCATGGACTGCCAAAAGAATCAACAGATCTGTCCTAGAAGAAATTCAACTAGAGTGCTCCTTGGAAGCAAGGATGGCTAGACTGCGTCTTACGTATTTTGGACATGTTGTTAGGAGGGAGCAATCCCTGGAGAAGGATATCATGTTTGGGAAAGTTCCAGGTCAACAAAAAAAGGAAGACTCTCAGATGGATTGACACAGTGTCTGCAATAATGAGCTTAAATATAAAAAAGATTGTATGCCTGGCACAGCGTTGGAGAATGTTTCGTTCCATTATTCTACAGGTTGCTAAGAGTTGGCCCTGAGTCGACAGCACTTAACAACAGCAACAACCTAGATGTCTAATAAGCATTTCAAAATAAATATCCAAAATAGAATAATGCCATTACCCTAGCTTAGTTTTCTTTTTCTTTTCTTTTCTTCTGTGTGTGCGTATGTGATACTTGGAGGCTGAAGCCAGGGTCTTGCACATAATTTGCAAGTGCTCTGCCACTGGACAGGACCCCCAGCTCATTTTTTATTTTTTGTCTTGAAACAAGGTCTCACTAAGTTACACAGGATGACTCTGGCCTTGATGATTGTCCTGCCTCTGTCTTCTGATTGACTGGAATTATACGTGTGTGCCATCATGCCTTGCCTTTTAATTTTTCTTAATATGGAGTGGAGGACAGTAATCACATTTTAGTGTTTGGAAATGTAGATGAGATTTTTTATTGTCACAGTGACTGGAAGTCCTATTTTTACTCCTTCTGAAACTATTTTCCTCAGCATTGTGCTTTTGAATATCATCAATATCTACATATGTAGATTTTGTATTTCATCCCCCATGTGTCTGTCAGTTTGTCATGCTGAGGCGGCTTATATGTTGCTGTGATACTGAAAGCTATGCTACCAGTATTTCAGATACCAGCAGGGCACCCATGGAACACAGGTTTCAGCTGAACTTCCAGAATAAGACAGACTAGGGAGAAGGACCTGGCAGCTCACTCCTGAAACAATTAGCCATTGAAAACTCTATGAATAGCAGAGAAGCACTGCCAAATATCATACTGGAAAATGAGCCCCTTATGTTGGAAGCCATTCAAAAGATGACTGGGGAAAAGTTGCCTCTTCAAAGAAGAGTTGATCTTAATGAGAAGAATGGAGTAAGGCGCCTGGACCTCCATTTGCTGGTGTGGCTCAACTGAATATAGGAAGAAACATAATGTCTGCAACAACAGGCTCAAACCTTAAAAACAAGAAAGATCATGTGCACAGCACAGTGTCAGGTACTGTTTGTTATACTGTACATAGACATAGGGGCTCTGTGAATCAGAGCCAACTCAAAGTCACCTAACAACAATAGTGTTTCATTGTTTAATTATACTACAATTTACCCATTTTTTGTGACGAATAGTTGATTTCTAATGTCTTGTATTTGTACACTGTGCTGCTATGAATATCATTGAACATATTTTATTGTGCATAGGTTAGAAATTTTCTCTGGAATATATTCTTAAGAGTGGACATGCTGGGCCATTAGCTATACATATCTTAAACATTAGCAATTTGCTTTCTAACATGATTATACTAGCCAAGTGCAGTGGCTCACACCTATAATCCCAGTGACTCCAGAGGCAGAGGCAGGAGGATCACAAGTTTGAGGCAAGAGGCAGCCTGTTTAACTTAGTTAGACCCTGTCTCAAGATAAAAAAATAAAAAGTGGGTTGGATGGGTAGGCCAGTGGTAGAACACTCACAAAGTATGTATATGAGGCCCTGGGTTCAACCCTCAAGTACCACACACACACACACACAAAATTTTTTTTTTAATAATAAAATGATTGTGCTACATGTAAACTAAGAAAGATGATCTTTTCGAATATCCACCTACAAAGTTATGCTGTGAGAGAAGTATCAGCATGAAAGTCTTCTCCCAATGCTTTAAAGTGAAGCTTCCTGGTATGTTGCCAGGAATCCCTTTTCCTCAAAGGGTGGCAGCTACATGGAAATTGCCTCCTGGAAAACAAAACAAGAAAAGATAGGAGAGGGAGAGCAAAGGCACAGAGACCTGATAAGACATTAATATTCCTCAGCAAGTTGGTTTCTGGTAATGGATTGTACCTGCAGTTCTACCCACACATTGTGGGGCATAAAGAAGTTGCATTTTTCTAGGTGGCTCTCTTTCTAGGAAGTCTGAGTCTTTTTTCTTTTCCCAATGTTAAGCTCCATACCAGAACATCAGTAGGCATATAATCAACAGTTTGTTCTATGGACGAGTGGAAATACCCTGACACTCTTCTGATTAGTTCTGTTAAATACCTACATTTTCATGGACTTGGTCAAAAGGAAAATTGAAGTTTTAACTGTGTCTCACACAAAATAGTATCTAGAAAAATATTTATTGAGAAAATAAAAAAGAATCTAATTAATTTGAACTTAAACTCTCTGAGCACAATGCTATTAAATATTTTCTTTTCCTCTTTGGCCCAATGCAATGTCTGTATTCAATCTTTGCGATTTTTCAAATAAATAACATCTATTTACACAGGCTGCCTCTGACCTCAAATTTGCAATCCTCCTGTTTCTGCCTCCCCAGTCGCTGGGATTACAGGCATGAACCACTGCACTTGGCTATAAGCGATAGTCAGAAAGCTCTGAGATAATTTAAAAGGTATTGCAGATATATAATCTTAAGTTTTCAAGAAAACTGAGGGGAAAATAAAAAAATTGTCTCACCTCAAGGAAAAGGAAAAAATTCTTTATATGATTAAAATTATGCAAAAAGTATGCTAACAGGGAAGGGCTCTAGCAGAGACAATATAGTTTTCTGCACTAGATATGTTTTACCCTTCTAAAGTAATGCTTTTTGTTTGTTTTAAACTAATATGAAGGGCTCTTACTGTATGCCAGTTACAGTTTCCACTTGTGCATCTATTTCATCATATTTAATGCTTTTAACAACTGTAATAGTAGGTGGTAGTTATCTTTGACCCTATTTTATACATGAGGGACAGAGAAGTTGAGTAATTTGTCCAAGGTCACGGTTTGCACACAGGAGAATCCATATTTGAATGCAGACTTCTGATTCCAGTGTCCCAGCTTTTAAACATTTTACTGTATTGTTTTCTCAACTCTAGGATTCCATGAAACTTTGATTTTTAAAAAATTTGCTTATAGCCAAGTGCTGTGGTTGATGGCAGTAATCCTAGTGACTGTGGAGGCAGAAACAGGATTGCAAATTTGAGGTCAGAGGCAGCCTGTGTAATTTAGGGAGACTGTCTCAAGATAACATACTTTTCAAAATGGACTAGGAGTGCATCCCAGTGGTAGAATACCTGCAAAGTATGGGCAAGGCCTTAACTTCATGTTCAACCCTCAAGTACGGCGGGCACACACACACACACACACACACACACACACACACACACACATGCGCTGCGCACAGAATTCGCTTGTTCACCTGTAATTCCAGCACTTAGGAGGTTGAAGCAGAAGGATCTGAAGTCCAATGCCACCCTGGGCTATATAGTGAGACCTTATCTCAAACCTTCCCCACTCTTCGTCCACCCCCAGAATAAATTGTGTGTGTCTGTGTTTTATAATTATTAGAACACGATATTGTTGTTAGGTTAGGTGCTGCTGGGTCCTACTCATAGTATACCCTATATATTTATTCAAAGAGTTTCCCACGGCTGATTGTCTCAGGATTGCTTCTTCAGTGGGCTGCCAGGTCTTTCTCCCATTTTTGTGGTGCTTGTGATCGAATCCAGGGCTTCAGAGAGCACAAAGCTGCATTCTATCAACTGAGCTAAACCTCAGACCAGAACACGTGTTATTGCTGTTGTTCTTGTTGTTAGGTGCTGTAGAGTCAGCGTCCGACTTATAGCGACCCCATGTACAACAGACGAAACACTATTGTCAGTGCTTCTCTGCTATTCATAGGGTTTTCAATGGCGGATTGATCTTTGGGTGTGGGTTGCCGGTTCCTTCTCCCAAGCCTACAGCACCTGGTGTTCCCAAGTGGTCTCCCATCCAAGTACTAACTAGGCCCAACCCTGCTTAGCTTCAGAGATCTGACGGGATCCAACGCCACAGCGCTACGGCAGCAGGCAGAACACGAAAACAAATTTTGGGACAAAAAAAAAAAGCCAAACACTTCATATAAATGCACAGTCAGAGGAAAAGCTGAGATACGAATGCTGTCCAGAAAAACCTAAAAATAGATGTTTACCCTAACAGAAGCCATCCCAACACCCTGCGGAACGTTCGATCCAATCTCTTCCGAGTGAGGGCGGGACTCAGCGGGCCGTGGGAGCCTGCGGCCACAGCGCATGCGCAGAGCGCGGCGCTTTGCCAGCTAGCCCGTGGCCACGCCCACTCAGCCCGCAAGGGCTGCTGGTAAGGCCCCCATCTTTGAACGCATTTGGTCTGCGGGCGGCGGTGGGAAGTCCAGGCATTTCCGTTGTCGAAGACCCTGTGGCGTTTCTGCGGAACCCGGATCCTAAAGGTGAGTCTCTTCGAATCTAATGAGAAGATACACAAAAGTCCGCTTTGCTTGGTGCGCGACAGGGCGTTCCTCTCCTTGCTGCGTTCCGCGGGGCGCCTCTGCTCCTCGCCTCCTTCGCGTTGGAGCCAAGCGCCGCGTGGGCCGCAGCCGGAGGCGGCGGGCTGGGCGGGGAGCGGAGGGGGCGCGGGCCGCGGCGCGGCGGCGGAGCCAGCCCCTACAAGGAATGTGGCCGCCTGGGGTCCCCCACGTGGCTCGGGCCCAGGCGAGCCAGTGTTGCTGTGGAACGCGGCTCTGGCGGGGTTTGCGGGTAGAGGCTGCCCGCATTTCTCCCGCGTCCTTTCGGTTTCTTCCCTCCGTCCCTTTCCAGTCTTACTGGGGGCAGATGTTTCGGGCCATCTCTGTAAGTTTCTGGCAAGTCGGTTGCGAGGTAAACGCCGGAGGGTTCCGTGGGGATTGATTGGAGGCCTAGGAAGTTAGGGCTGCAGACTGACCCCCAGCGTCACTCTCTTGGGCCTTTAGAATCCTTCAGTCCCATCAGAGCTGCTTCTGTGTGAAGTGGGAGAGCGTGGGTAATGTCTCACTTCTAATTGTGCGTTCTCATGAAACGAAGCGCCAGAATTGGGTAGGCCAAACAAGTCTTGCAGGGACTAAGGAGTTCTTTTATGTCGTTGTTTGCTTTTTTAAATGGCCCTAGATCACGGTAGTAACCTACGATTGTAGGCTGTGGTAGACAAATCAACACATAAGATTGAGTAAATCCTGTAGCGGGATGTGTACCACGTAGATACCCATTGCAAGAGTTTCCAGTGAATATCCAGGTTATTGAATAGTAATTTTACCGTATGAAGCAGTGCCTTCACGAAGTGTACCAACAACTCATCATTATATTCAACTTCTGCCTAAAAAAAAAAAATGATGAGTTCTTATACTTCTGTGCGAGATAGATGACTGGGTGGTTTAGTAGAGTACTAGAGGCAAGTAATTTTAAATCTGAAGGCTTGGTTTATGATTTCTAGCAATCGAACATCACAGCTTCCTTTTTTTCCTTGCAGTAATGTCAGGCTGTGAAACAGGAAACTGGCTTTTAAAACTAATAAACCAACATGTTAGTGACTTAGTAGGTACACCTTTCCCTGCATTTTCCCGTTTAAAGTGGTTTTATTGTATCCATGTTCTGAAATTTTTATTTTGATACGTTCCTAATCTAACACCCAAAACATTATTATTTGAGTTTTTTCACCTTTGCCCATAACAAATTTTTGGTAAGCCATCTGTGACTAATTTTGAAAGAAAACCCACACTGAACAAAGCACTGAGAGCCATCATAATATACCAACAAATGTACAATACATTTATCCGTTTAAAGCTGGAATTTGTTGAGAAGTGGTTGAACATAGTATTTCCCTTAACGGTTGCTTCACCAACTAAATGAAGATAACTAGTTGTTTTGTTATAGAAAAGGAAGCAGTAATTCACTGAAAGAGGAGGCCGATTATGGATAGTTCTTCAATTTTCCATCACTTAATCCAAAATGTTAACTTGTTGAGATAGTTGAGGACTGAGTAAAGAAATTGATCCTGTAAAATTAGAAATTCTTGATTTTAAGAAAAGAGTGGCATGTTAATAATGTTTAAATGCTCTCTTTCTGCTCTTTAGTTTTACATAAAAAATAAAATAACATCTTTTTCTGGCAGCTTGGGAAATTTCACAGGTAGCCGAAATGGCTGAAAATGGTGATAATGAAAAAATGGCTGCTCTGGAGACCAAAATCTGTCATCAGATTGAGGTATGATTCTTGTGCTATTAAACTGAAAAAAGAAGTTCCTTGAAAGGAAATTTAGAGTTTCAAAACAACAGAGAGAACATTTAATTTCAGTATATGGGTCTGTTAAAACATTTGGCTTATCTTTGACTTTTAGATGAACATGTAATAGTACACAGTTTTTTATTTGTTGGTTTGGTTTTTTTTTTGCAGTACTGAGGGTTGAACCCAGGGCTTTGCACTTGCATGCTTTGCAAGTGCTGTACCACTGAGCTGCACCCCCAGGCCCCCCCCCTTTTTTTTTTTAACTTTTTTGAGACAGGGTTTCACTAAGTTATGCAGACTGCCTTTGGTCTCGAACTTGCAATCCTCCTGCCTCCGCCTCCGCCTCCTGAGCGGCTGGGATTATAGGTGTGTGTCACCACACCTGGCTTTAGTACACAGTTTTCTATTGATGGAAACAGGTTAGGAAGCTGAAGAGATACAGACATTTCAAAGGCAACACTATAGACTGGTGTTACCTAACTAGTTTGTGTGATGTGTGATTTTTTATTTTATTTTATTTATTTATTTATTTATTTATTTCTGTGGTACTGGGGGGTTGAACCCAGGGCCTCACACTTGCATGCTCTGCAAGTGCTGGACCACTGAGCTGTACCCTCAGTCCATTTTTTACTTTTTGAGACAGTAGTCTCGCTAAATTACACAGACTGCCTCTGGTCTTGAATTTGTAATCCTCCTGCTTCTGCCTCCTGAGCCGCTGGGATTATAGGCGTCCGTCACTGCACCTGGCACTGTGGTTTTTTGTTTTTGAGTCAGGGTCTCATTACAACCGGCCTGGCTATTCTTGAACTTCCCATCCTCCTGCCCCAGCCATCTGAATGGTGGGATTAAGGATGCGGACAACCAGCTCTTAACCACTTTTTACTTTAGTTTCCTAGTCTGTAAAATGAGGATAATAATACTGGCCTCAGAAGGTAGTTAGGAAAATTAAATCAGTTAATAAGGTGTAAAACTCTGAGAATTTCTGGCCCGTAAGAAGATAACATAATCTATGGTAAAGCACTTCCCTGTTAAGTACACTTGATATCCTTGATTGTGATAGCAGTTCTGCCCATTAGTTTTCTCAACTGTTGCAACGTTAGCAGAATGCATGTGTGTTTGTGAGTGTGTGTGTGTGGGGGGATTGATTTGTGGTGCTGAGGATCTAATACAGTGCCACGTGCATGCCAGGTAGGTGCTCTACCACTGAGCCTCAGAATGTACACTATTTTCAAAGTACTCTTAGTGTTTTAATTTCAGATATTTAGGTTGAAGCTTTAATAGTATCAATAATGGCTACAAGGGAAATTATCTGTAAATTTTTGTTCTTGCTGAGGCATAATCAGTCGTGTTTGATGTGGGTGGTTTTTGTTTGCCTGTTTGTTTTTTGCAATTTGTGGAGAACTTTTTTTTTTTTTTTAATTATACCTCTGCCATTTAAAACTTCCTGTTACTGTTGTCCTTAATTTCTTCTTTTTCTATTCTTGTTTTTCCTTCCCTGCAGTGCTGGGGATCAAACATAGGACTTTGTGCATACTTGGCAGGTGCTCTGCCACTGAGCTATGTCCTGAGCCCCTATTAGCTACTTTTTTTTTTTCTATATTAGTTTCTTTATGGTTGTGGAAAAATGACAGATTATTCATTTTGTGTTTAATGCTTAGAACAATACAAAGATATATATAGAGAGAGAAAAGGCTAATAATGTCTTTCCCATGACCTGCTCTCTCTCAGATCCCAGCCTTTTGAGATAATAAAGGTTAAAAGCCTTTCATGCTTTGCTCCATGCTCACACTAATGTGATGGTATTTTAAATGGGCTTGATTTTTCATAGCAGTGTTAGGTTTACTGCAGAATTGCACACCCCCCACCTGAGTGGTACATAGTATAATTTTCATTGCCACCCCCCACCAAACATGGTATATATTTTTATGGAGTAAAGTTTTCTGTCACAATAATTTATCCATTCCCCCCCTTAATGTTTTTTTGTTGTTAGGTGCTGTTGAGTAGTGTCTGACTCATAGCAACCTTGTGTACAGCAGAATGAAACACTATTCAGCACTGAGCCGTGCATATGATCTTTGTTTTATATTTGAGCCCTTTGTTGCAGGCACTATGTTTCATCTCATTTTGATTCAAGCTACATCAGCAAAATGAGGTCCCAGGGGCTTTACTCCATTCTTGTTATTAAGGATCAAGTCTACTTTGAGGAGGCAACTCTACCTTCAGCCTGGGGGGCTCATTTTCCGGCACTACATTTGATAGTGCTTCTCTCCTATTCATAGGGGTTTCAATGGCTAATTGTTTCAGGCGTGGGCTGCCAGGTCCTTTTTCCTAGTCTGTCTTGGTTTGGAAGCTCAGCTGAAACCTCTCTACCATGGGTGGGCCTGCTCGTATCTGAAATACTGGTGTCATAGCTTTCAGCATCAGGTAATATGTTGTTGTTGTTGTTGTTGTTAGGTGCCGTCCAGTCAGTATCTGACTCATAGCGACCCTCATAGGGTTTTCAATGGCTGACTGTTTTGGGATTGCCTTGGGAGTGGATTGCCAGGTCCTTCTCCCATTTTTGTGGTGCTGGGAATTGAACTCGGGACCTCAGAGACTGCAGCGCAGTGCTGCAGTAATATGTAGGATGTTTTAAATGTTTTATCTATAATAATTGTATGATTATTTATTTATTTATTTTTTTGGGGGGGGGCAAGATCTTACTATATAGTCCAGGTTGGTTTGGAACTCACATATAGCCCAGGGTGGCCTCAAACTTACATCTATCCTCCTACCTCAGCCTCCCAAGTTTAGGGATTATAGTTATGCACAACCATGCTCTCCTTTTTATATAAATTTTAGTAAGCAAGTTTACTGATATCTGAAGATAAAATTCCTAGGACAAGCTGTATTGACTTAAGAGCTGTGTACATTTCAGAAAAGTTTTGATACTTATTATTTATTGTCAGTTTATTGGCATGATCATTTCTCATGTGTTGAGGGCAATACTTGATATTTTTAGCTGTCTGTCTATCCATCTATATCTACTGTTACCTGTTTTTTTGTGGTATTGGGGCATCAAATCCACTGCCTCCCACATGCTAGGCAAATGCTCTGCCACTGAGCTATATCCTTAGCCCTTATTGTTTTTTTGTTTTTAGGATTTTAGCCAGTATAGTGAAAAATGCCGTATCACTGCTTTCCATTATATTTGAATTACAGTAGTTTTGAACATTTTATGTTCATAGTACATATTTGCTTTTTATAATTTTTCAAATGTCTTTGTCTAGAAATATTCACTTCCGGTTTTTTCTCTTCTTTAGTTTATAAGAATATTAATAAATGTATTTGCCATTTTCCTTTCATGCTACTTTTGACATTCTAAGTAGTCATACTTGGGCTTTTTCTTTGTTTTGTGTGTGGTTTTGTTTTGTTTTGTTTTGTTTTTTTGTGCTGGGAATTGAACCCAGTCTATTCTTCCCATGCTTATTAGAAAGGAGGCTTTTCATATAATAGATTTTTAATTATAATTTTAAGTCTTTGTACTCTAGTGACACATTTGTTAATTACATTGTTTCACAACATTTTAATTTCATCTTTTTGTTGTACTATAAATGTTTCATTATACTACTATTTAGGAAAAAATGTATTTCTTGACTCTTACAGTGATGACCTATATTTTTAAAGAATAGAACTTTGTAGTGTAATGGTAGTTTAAAAGACAAATTCCAGGATTGGACTCAGTATTATCCAATGCTCTAATATCTGAAATGTACTGTAATTATCTCACAGTATTATTTTGGAGACTTCAATTTGCCACGGGACAAATTTTTAAAAGAACAGATCAAATTGGATGACGGCTGGGTACCTTTGGAAATAATGATAAAATTCAACAGGTAAAAACTTTTTGGTTATTTTCATCCAGGGAATTGAACCCAAGACCTCATGCATTTGCTCTATCACTGAGCTACATTTGTAACCCAAAAACCTTTTTATCATGTAGGCTTTCTGTTAATGAGTACTACCACTAAGTCTTACAGTGTTTTTATGTATGTACTCTTCAAGGTTAAGCCGTTTAACAACAGACTTTAAAGTAATAGTAGAAGCATTGAGCAAATCTAAGGCAAAACTCATGGAAATCAGTGAAGATAAATCTAAAATCAGAAGGTCTCCAAGCAAACCCCTCCCAGAAGTGACTGATGAGTATAAAAATGATGTAAAAAACAGATCTGTTTATATTGTAAGTGGGTATTTAATACAGTTAATATCCTAGATTTACTTAGAAAGAAAATATATGGAGTGGATAAGATAAAGAGCTCAGGAATCAGTTTTACTCCTAACTGTTCGTCATTTGGCAGTGTTCTTAACCTCTCTAAGCTTTATCTTCATAAGTATGGATAATATTTTTTACATAGTTAAACTTTTGTGAGATTTAAATGAAAAAACACATATACCATTTGACAAAATCCTTGACATATTTTAAGCAGCCTGTGCATATCAGCTCTTCTTATCAACAGCTAAACTATAGCAGTTTTCTTTAGCATATTAATTATTTTTTTCTTTTGCGGTACTTAAGGGTTGAACCCAGGGCCCCTTACATACTTTGCAAGTATTACACCACTGGGCTGCACCTTCAGCCCATTTTTTAACTTTTTATTTTGAGTCAGGGTCTCTTTAAATTATACAAGCTGCCTCTGGCCTTGAACTCTGGATTCTCCTGCTTCAGTCTTTGGAGCTTCTGGGTTTGGAGGTGTGGGCCTTAAACTTGGGATTCTCTTGCTTCCACCTCCTGAGTTGCTGGGATTACACACATTCACCACTGCACACTACTTAGCATATTGAGTTTTAAATAGATTTGTATTATGGAGTGTTTCAGACATGAATAAAATTGATAGTGTAATGTACCATCACCAAACTTTTAACCTTTTTTTTTTTTTTTTTTTTGTACTGGGAGATTGAACCCAGGCCTCATATTTGTTTTGCATGCTATCACTGAACTATACCTGCAGTCCATTTTTTACTTTTCATTTTGAGACAAGGTCTTGCTAAGTGACACAGGCTGCCTCTGGCCTCTAACTTGGGATCCTCCTTCGTCTGCCTCCTTAAGTTGCTAGGAGTACAAGCATGTGCCACTGTGACCGGCATGGTAACAGTTTTTAACATGTGAATGTTTTATGTCTTATCCAACTGAATTATTTTGAAGCAAATCAGATGAGTTACTTTTATTGTACTTAAAAACAAGGATGTTAAAAGGGTGAGAGAGAGGGAGAGAAAAGAATAGATAATGTATGTCCTGGTTTCATTTCAAGACAAAACGAATCATTTTCTGTGGTGTTTACCTAAGAAGTCATTGTTTCTATGTGTCTTCCCACTTTTCACAGAAAGGCTTCCCAACTGATGCAACCCTTGATGACATAAAAGAATGGCTAGAAGGTAAAGGTCAAGTACTCAATATTCAGATGAGAAGAACACTGCACAAAACATTTAAGGTATGATCACATGCTATAGGCTTTTTTCTATTTGTAAAATATATGGAACATAACTTTTAAAAATCTTTCCTCCCCTTTTATAGGGATCAATATTTGTTGTGTTTGATAGCATTGAATCTGCTAAGAAGTTTGTAGGGACTCCTGGGCAGAAGTACAAAGACACGGACCTGTTAATACTTTTTAAGTAAGTATTTTTGCTAATGTTTGTTTTGGCCATGCAGTTATTTATAATTGGCACACTGGGATAAGGCTCATGGATAGAACCCCTGCAAGGCTAGTATTTTTTAGTATCCTTAGGCATCTTTTGATAAATGCCTGAAATTTGTTCAGTGGGAGCTATACTAGTCCTTTGAGAATATAAGAAAATGCTTATTAGTACCTTTTTGCTATTAGCAACTAGTAAGAAAAATTGTTTTAGTACTTATTTTGCACCTGAAACTTACATAACAGACTGAATACTAAAATTTGGGCTTTTTGTATGGTTGTAGCATAAATTACTATCCTTAATTTTCATAGTCTATATATAATGCATGTATTTTTATACAACACAAAGGCTTGAGACATGGATCGCATTCTTGTGTCTTATCTGTGAGGATGAGTTGAGTGTGGTGGCATGTGTCTGCAATTATAGCACTTGGGAGGCTGGGGCAGGATGATCATAAGTTCAAGGCTACCTTGGGCCTACATAGTGATGCCCTGTCTCAAAAAAAAAAAAAAAAAAAAA
>VMDO01026343.1:11709-26954 GCA_007922755.1 Pedetes capensis | reverse complement strand
TATCTCCTGCAAAATTATCAGGAATGTTAAAAGAAACTGATAAGTCATTTCACTTTACATTTTTATATAATTAGGTAATATAAAATATAATTTGATGTACAATTTTGCCTGTTCCAGAGGGTATGCTAATTATAGTGGTATATGCACAGAACATTTTGGCATGATAAGAGGCTGAATAAATAGCTATTTTACTTAAAAATAGCTGTGTTCTTATCTCCATTTGGGTTACAAAGGTAAATACTAGTAGGTGTTAGTAAGACAAAGTATATCCTCGAATTTTTAGCAGTAAAAATAACATATGTCTTGGGGTGTTTCATTAAATTTTATGCTTACTGCCACAAACTATTTCCGAATAAAAGATATCTGTATGCTTTTAAATACACAGAAATTTGAAGGACAGTTTATATGTCAAGAGAAAGTTTCTCAAAATTGTCCATGAAAATGCATTAAGAAAAAAAAAAGTTTAGTAGGTCATTTGTTGATCCATTTTGCTGTGAATGAGTGTAGAATTGTATCTGCACAGACTGGTCCAGAATATAACACTTATGTCCTATAGAAGCAACTGTTTGTTAGACTGGAGAAGGAAAGAAAGTGATTTGGCAAAAACTTGTCCTTTTCAGACTGTTAACTCTGGGAAGCACCTCTTTTATTGTCTATTTGGTGGTAGCCCTGGCAGGAATATTTGACAGGGTAATGTCATCAGTCATATTTACTCCATCGTTATTACAATGTACAAGTTAATAACATTTCTTTTTCTCCACCCAGCCACCCCTTTTCTTTTTTGAGGAACCATAAACAAGACATGTTACCTCCATAGTGGTATTGGGATAACTGCCAGAAATTGATCAGTCTAGATAAATTGGCTTTATTACTAGTGCTACCTTTTTCAGTCATTTTAGATTCCTTTGATTGCCCTTAGTATATTTAAATATTTTAAGCAACTAAGAATGTCCTAATTTTATATTAGCCAGAAAACAGGTTCCTATTCCTTCAATCAAGGTATGCTAAAAACATATTACTTAATTTTCTGTCAGTTCATAGTAAACAATAGATTGTCATTGTTGTTAGGTGCCGTTGAGTTGGTGTCTGACTCATAGCAACACTATGTGCAATAGGCGAAACAGTATTGTCAGTGCTTCTCTGCTATCCATCGGGTTTTCAATAGCTGATTGATTTTTGGGAGTGGGTTGCCGGGTCCGTCTCCCAAGCCTACAGCACCTGGCGTTCCCAGGCCATCTCCCATCCAAGTACTAACCAGGCCCAACCCTGCTTAGCTTCCCAGATCTGATGGGATCAGAAGCCACAGTGCTACGGCTGCAGGCAAACAATAGACTAGCCTTGGAGAAATCGAGTATAAAATGCTGTTCTTCAGATTTAACTGACAGGTTTCACACTTCAAAAAGTTTGCCATGTTTTAGCTTAAAACCAATTGTATTCATCTGGTATTTTTGTAAGGATGGTCTTGGGAAAGGGTCTTTTGGGTTTTTTTCCCCAACTGTATTTTCCTTGTTACAAAAGTTTTACATTTTATAAAATTTCTGTAATGTGGACGGGGGATGTAGCTTAGTGGTCAAGCATGAGGCCCTGGATTTAGTCTCAGTGGGAGGAGGGAGGAAAAGAAGGAAAGGAAGGGAAAGGAAGGGGAGAGGAGAGAAGAAAAAGAACATCGCGCATTAGGGTTGCCGGTGTATCCCAGTGATCGGAGCACGGTACTCATGAGGCCCTGGATGCAGCCCCCAGTGCAAAAAGCACATGAAAAATACTGCATCCTAAATTCAAAAAATAATTTTAGTACATATTCTTGCCTTACCACAGTGAAGACCAGTAGGCATAGACTAGAAGCTCTGTGTTCTCTCTGCCAGGACTTTACAATAGACATGAATTTGAACATTTGACATTTTGGTCAAATCTGGCATGGTCACAGGCATGAAAGGGTTTCTACATTCATGAAACTCCCAGATTGATGCCTGTTTGAATTTCATAAAAGGATGCTTGGTTGAAGTTTAGAGGAGGTTATAACCTTTGAAGGAGCTATTTCTAGCCTGAAAATTTTCAACTTTAAGAATAGGCCTTTATAATCTTATTTTGGGGCTGGGGTTTAGCACAGTTGGTAAAGCGCTGCTCTGCAGTCTCTGAGATTCCAGGTTAGATTGCCAGCACCCCAAAAATGGGAGAATGACAAAGCAATCCACTCCCAAGGCAATCCTGAAACAACCATTGAAAACCCTGTGAGGGTCACTATTAGTTGAATATGACTCAACAGCACCTAACAACAACAACAACAACAATCTTATTTTGTTATTTTATGTTCAAATAAGGAGAAAAATACTTTTAATTTGCGCTGAGGGAAAATAATAAATGTGGATAATATGAAATTCTTGCATATGTACGGGGTGGTAGCAACCATTATTGCGTATTTTCCCACTGCCTGAGAACCTTCTGTTTGGTTGCTGGGAAGTTGCCATGGTCACGTTCCATGGGGGATTGGACTAGTGAACTATGGAATCAGTGGTAGCTTAGGACACCCAGGCTTGGAAGTAGACTATCAGGGAAGTCTGTAGTGTGTTGAAACCACACTCAACATGGACCAGAGGGCTTTGAAGAAACTGGCGGAATCCATCAGTAAAACTGTTAAGAGCTGTGAGTACTGACCAGACTTCCAACATTGCCAGAACATCTTCATTTAATCAAATATAAACATTAGTAGACACACTAATTGGAGACATACTAGTTGAACATAAAGGAGTGCTTTGTAACCCTAAAATAGAGTCCCTCTATTTCTTATACTTGGGCCATTTTAAAAATAGATGAGCAAACAATTATGTTTGGAAATGCACAGCAAATATTTTAAACAGAGGGTGTCCTAAAGTGCATTTGGCTGTGTGGGAAGAATAACTTGAGGACTTACGTGACATAAATGCTTCAGGGCTATCTGCTAACCAAGGACTGAGTTTTATCACAGCCAAGTCAAAATTTAATAAGAATTTAAATTATGAAGGTTTACTTTAGCCAATTGCTTCGATTTTCTGGCACAAGACCCGTAGTGGCAGTTGAGGCTCTACTTCAGGGATTAATGTTTTTAGTTGCCTTTGAGTCTTGTCCAACTCAAAGCAACCGTCATAGGGTTTTCAATGGCTTATTGTTTGGGATTGCATCCGGATGGATTGCCATATCCTCTTCCCATTTTTGCGGTGCTGGGAGTTGAACCCGAGACCTCAGAGACTGCAGAGCAGTGCTCTACCAACTGAGCTAAATTAGATACATAAGATTATATTTTGAAGAAAAAGCCTGGTGCCTTCTACATGGCAAGTGTTTGCTTATTAAAACTAGTTGAATTCAACAGATTTTTTTTAATCCTTGCCCTGAAAGACCTTAAGCAATCTTGTTTATTTTGTTTTTCAGTTTTATGACCACAAGTAATGTTCACTGGTCATTCTCAGAGAATCTTTTAGAACATTGAAGAAGTCACTTAATTTCACCTCTTCTTATAGTCTCATCATTGAGTGCTTTATTTTTGCTTGGATAACTTCAGAAGGATAAATACTATCTCATTGTGAATTTGATTCAGTTTTCTCTTATTCCTGGGTTTAAAATAATCTAAGTTCCTCAAACACATCTAAGGACCTATTTTCCAACCTTTTCATATAACCTTTAAAATCTATTTTGGAAAGTTAGCTAGTGCTGAGTGGTAAGAAATACTATCAATTACTGCTTTTTAAACAGTTTCCTAACATTGAAAAGGTAATTTTGCATGCTTTTAAAATTAACTCCCCCATCCTACTGAAATTATTTATAGCAATGTGTGCTACCCATGCATTTACTACCATAATTTGTTACTTGAAAGTAATCCCCTGAAAGTGTAGATAGGAATATGTAATACTTGATCAAAACTATGTTTCATTTAATCTTCTACAAAGACTAAAAAAAAAAGAATGAGTTGCATTCCTTCATTTTCCCATAGTGTTCACATTAATTAAGTTCTCCCCAAGAACTCAGATCCTGAGTGCTTAAGTACAGTATTCATTTAAGGTCCTGCTCCTGCATAGCCAGAAGACTTCATTACACTCTCATTACAAAAGGCTGGTGTTTATTGAGCTCTTCCTTAGTGAGACACTCTTAAATGGTTCATAATCATCTTTTCAATCCAAGAACAAATGCAATGAGGTGATACTTTCCCAACTCTCTGGTACACAAACCAGGTCTTAGATTAAGTCTTTTGTTTAAAGTTAAACAGCTAGCGGGCTTTCCTGGTAGAAGAGTTGGTACCCAGGTGGTCTGATACTGGAGCCTGCACTCAAATAATCTCAGTCCTACTGATAAACATTATAGACAGTTCCCAAGAGTCCTGTGTAGTGCTCTCAGGAGGTGCACAATAAAAACTTACCTAGTTCTTGGGTTGTTCCAGTTAAGACCAGTATGGAAACTGGTTTTCCTCTCATGAATGGAATTTGGTTCTTATTGAGAAGGAGTGGTGAAACCTAAGAGAACTAGTGCTGCCTTGACCTCCTCAAAAGGGACTGTCTTATTCTCTATGTATGAAAGTCAAATTGGCCTGTGTGGCAGAAAGTTGAAGTGGTTTTTCCTGGTCTTTGCTTTAGAGCTTCTTAGAAGGGAACCTTTATAATGTATTAGGCCTCATGACTAAAAGATCTTGTATAGTCCAACTCAAAACAATCAACCATTGAAAACCCTACGAATAGCAGAGAAGCACTGACACTGCCAGGCACAGCACAGTGTCAGTATTTTGTCTGTTGTACATAGGGCCACAATGAGTCAGACCCTACTTGATGGCACCTAGCAACAACAGTCCAAACAGCTACCACTATATGACTCAGACCCTCAAAAAGCTAGTTACCTCCTGTGATCTGATAGAGGAAGTTCTTCACCATACAGCTATTTCCATTTCTTTTTCAGATGGATCTAGAATGTTCTAGAACTATTATGACTTCTACCTACTATTAATCTTTGTACTACTCTCTAGGGCCTGGAATTTAGCTCAGTTGAGTGCTGCTCTGCACACTGAGGATCCAGGTTTGATCCCACTACAAAAAATGGGAGAAGGATGTGGCAACCCACTCTCAAACAGCCATCAAAAACCCTATGAGAGTTGCTATGAGTCAGACCCAACTTGAGGGCACCTAACAACAACTGCTCTCTAAAGCTACATTGTCCTATATGGTAGTCACTAACTACATGTGACTATGTAAATTAAAATTAAATAAAATATGGAATTTAATTTTCTTGGTAACACTAACCACTTTCCAGGGTCAATATCCTCATCAGGGAAATGGCTACCAAACTAGCACAGATATAAGAAAGTTCTGTTGAGTGATACCATTCTAGAGACATAAATAATTCTAGTCCCTTTCCAAATAATAGTTATCACCTTTTAACTTAGTGAAGGAGACAGGCAAGATACCTCAGGATGTATAGACTTCGTGGGTCTGCAAGGTGTGAATTCTCATAGGGCCCCGTGCATAATACTGTGCTATTACTGACTTAATTTTTGCACAAGAGACATTCATCATCATGCACTGGGCTCACAAGTTCTATAGTCGTACTCACTGTATACCTCCTATCAACAGCAGCAAAGTATGACAGTAGTATGTACACCATCAGAAGCACCAAAAGATCTATGTTGAAAATGTAATGCCACCCTAGATATATTAAAATGTCTGGAAGTGGGGCTGAGTATTCAAAATTGTGTTTTCTCTAGGTGGTAGATATACTGAAGTTAATTATTTTAAAACTCCTTTTAATCATTTTATTTATCACTATGGCATCTAAACATGACTTTTA
This sequence comes from Pedetes capensis, assembly GCA_007922755.1. Classification (NCBI taxonomy): domain Eukaryota; kingdom Metazoa; phylum Chordata; class Mammalia; order Rodentia; family Pedetidae; genus Pedetes; species Pedetes capensis. Next base: position 21,155 of record VMDO01026343.1, on the reverse strand, counting down.
TCCAGCATATTCCCTAACTTCTCTAACTTCAGCCCTCTTAATTTTGCGTGTACTCCAATTTAAAAGTGGCTGACAAATGTTTATCATTTGCTTGTTGTTGTTAGGTGCCATCAAATCAGTGTCTGACCCATAGCAACCCTATGTACAACAGGCGAAACACTATTGTCAGTGCTGCTCTACCACTCAGGGGTTTTTTTGTTTGTTTGTTTGTTTTTTGGTACTGGGGATTGAACCCAGGGCCTCGCACCTGCATGCTCTGCAAGTGCTGGACCACTGAGCTGCACCCCCAGCCCATTTTTTTACTTTTTGAGACAGGGTCGCGCTAAATTATGCAGACTGCCTCTGGTCTCGAACTTGCGATCCTCCTGCCTCCGCCTCCCGAGCTGCTGGGATTACAGGCCACTCAGGGTTTTATAGGGTTTTCAATGGCTGATTGCTTTGGAGTAGTGGATCGCTGGGTCCTCTCCCAAGCCTACAGCACCTGATGTCCCCAGGCGGTCCTTCCTTCCAAGTACTAACCAAGTCTGGCCCTGCTTAGTTTCTGAGATCGGATGGGATCAGAAACCACAGGGGTATGACTGCAGGCATCATTTGCTTAGCAAACATTTATTGAGAGTCTGTGCTTAACAATACTGGGTATTGAGTTTATATAAACATGTTAAACAGCACCTTTTGAATAAAAGTAATCAATCAACAGTGTGTCTATAATTTCCCAGCCTGCAGTTTTATATCTTATCTATAAGAATTATAGATTTTTGTCCAAGGCTTTGCCAAAATCCAAATACATTGTCAACTATATCTCTGACCCACACCTACCAAAGTGAGGAAAAACTTAATGATGTGCCTTTGTGACTCCACAAACCTGAGTTTTTAGTAAAATTGATCATCTTTTCTGGGATTTAAACCAGAACCACTTTTAGACCAGAATAGGTCCTCTATTCCAATATTTGGCATTAATTTTCTTTGTGAGGCAAAATAACATCACCCAGTATGTGCATAAATAGGTTGACATGCTTCCATATTTTCTAATTAGCTCTACTGAGAGGGCTTAGAAGCAGTAACACCCCAGTAGCAACAAGCACACCCAATGCCCAGACTTTGGTTTCTAAATACCACTCTCCAATGAAAAGAACCAGGACTCCCTGAAAAATAATTAAAAATAAATAAAACCGAAAAGGAATAATACAAGGTGAGCCTGGAACATGTCATAGTGCCAGAAAGCATGGAAGTATTTAAAAAGCATAAAGATGGGAATATGTTTTAAAACAGAAAAGTCAACCTGAAAACTCCCAATGACCAGAGCTAAAACCCTTTGAGCAAGAAAATGTGTCTCAGTCCATTCAGGTTGCTATAGCAAAATACCATAAGACTCCATGGTTTATAAACAACAAAAATTATTTTTCACAGTTCTAGAGATTGGAAACTCCAAGGTCAAGACAGTCAATTTTTGGTAAGGCTCACTTTCTGGCTGATAGGTGGCACATTTTTGCTGGGTCATCATATACAAAAGATTAGCCAGCTTTCCTGGGGTCTCATAAGGACACTAAGGCATTACCACCCCCTAAAGGGCCCACCTCTAAATACCATCATTTGGTGTGTGTGTTGTGGGGGAGGATTTCACCATGAATTCTGAGGGGATCCAATCAATACCTGGCATATATGTGACTGCATACTGATAATAAATGTGAAAGAGAAAATTTTTCCTTGCAAAAAGAATTCTAAATTGTATGAAAACAACATAAAATATAACTTACTTCTCTTCTTGAGTAACTAGCTTCAAAAGAACAGATTGTGTAAAGGGGAAAATACCATAGTAACTTCAGCAGAGAGACCCAGCTTTACCACATGATCAAAATTAACGTGTTATGTCATGTTGACACCATGAATTGCCTGGTAGATGATGAGAGCAGTGCTTCACTTCTGTGGCATTCTTCCTCAAAACATAGCCACAGGCTAGTCATGAGAAAAACAGGCGCAGCTAAACTGATAAAACATTTTTAAAAGCCAAAATTACCAAGGTCATGAAAACCAAGGAAAGACTAAAAGCTACCACAGATTGAAGGAGATGTGCTATGATATCCTGGTTGGGTCCTAGCACAATAAAAAAGCACTAGTGGGGAAACTGTTGGAATCCTTAATTGAATCTATAGTTAAGAATAATATACCAATGTTAATATATTGTTATTACGTGCCATCAAGTCGAATAGCAGCCCTACTACGTACAACAGGTGAAACAGTATCGTCAGCACTTCTTTGCTATTCATAGAGTTTTCAATGGCTGATTGCTTTTTGGGAGTGAGTTGCTGGGTCCTTCTCCCAAGCCTACCGTACCTGGTGGTCCCAGGCAGTCTCCCATCCAAGTACTAACCAGGCTCAACCCTGCTTAGCTTCTGAGATCTGACAGGATCAGACACCACAATGGTACAGCTGCAGGTGTTAATATGTTAGCTTTGACAAATGTACCCTAGTAAGATGCCAACATTAGGGAGAGACTGCATGAAGAGATGTAGCAACTGTGTACTATCTTTTCATCTCTTAGGTATATCTAAAATTAACACTAAAAAGCTTTCCAAATTAAAGTTGTTATGATATAAAAATTACATACAAATTATTCTAAGCTATGTGCTCCACACAGTGCTCCTGTACCTGAGCTTCCTTCTTCCTATTCCAGCCAAGAAAAGGCTAAGTTTTGTCCTCAGAGCAGCTACCTCCCCTCTTATGACGTAGCCTTGTAAATCATGGATTCTCATTTCTACTGTATACTGTTGGTTGAAATGGTCATAAAGGTCTTGCTGGTTTTAAGAGGAGACATAGAACTCATCTAAAGAGAAGGATCAAAATCACATTGTAAGAACATGTGTGATGAGATAGGTTGTTACGACCATCTAAGAAAATATAAACTCACGTCAGGACTCACCACTCATAAATTGTTTCAATAATCTATTGTCAAAGTGATTTTCCTTAAACATAAATCTAATAACTTATTGGCCAAAATGTTTCAGTAAGCTCCCCAATGTCTGTGATGGGATTCAGATGCACTAAACCATCCTCAGTTCTCCAAACATACCTCTGAGTCTTCAAGCTGCTTTCTCTGGTCAATGGCTGCTCCTTTGGAGACCCTGGCTCAAGTGACATCTCCTCTTTCAGATCCCCCCAGTCACTGTGTGTGTGTGTGTGTGTGTGTGTGTGTGTGTGTGTGTGTGTGTGTGTGTGTGTGTGTGTTGCTGGGGTTCAAACCCAGGGTCTAGCATATGCTAGTCAAATGCTCTACCACTGGACTACACCCTGGGTCCCTCACCTCCTTCTCTCTCCACTAGACTATAGCAGCCTTGAGGGCAGAAATCATGGCGTGTTCATTGCCTCATTTATGGGAGGCCTTTAATGTTTTTGGAAGAATAAAAATAACCTTTATATCCTGTTTCCATGCTTCATTGTAATAGCATGAAATTATATTAAACAAGGAGAAAGAGCATCTAATACAGTTCATAAAATAGTAGTCACCTTTGTAATTGCTTATTCTCTAAATTATCAGTTGCTGCCGTAAGAACCAAGTCATTCCTCTGACCACATAGAAACACACATGTAAACCAGGTATTCGCTGTGTATTGTCGTTGATTTCACTTGGGTGACCTAAAGTCATCCCAAAGACAGCTCTTCCTTTCTCCTCATCTTCCGTGCCAAAAAGAGAAAGAAGAGAAAGGAGGGGAAGATGAGGAGGAAGGAAGGAAAAGGAAACTAAAAATGGTAACCAGCTAGGCATGGTTGTGCATGCCTGAAATCCCAGTGACTCCAGAGGTGGAGGCAGGAGAATCGCCAGTTCTGGGACAGGGGAAGCCTGCATAACTTAGTAAGACCCTGTTTCAAAAAAAATAAAAGGCAACAAACAAGCTGGGGTTCAGCTCAGTAGCAGAGCACTTGCAAAGCCTGCATGAGACCTTGGGTTCAACCCCAAGTATTGGGTTAAAAAAAAAAATGGTAACCATCTTTCACATTTAACTCCTCTAGTTCCCTTAAGGAAACTTTGATTCATAGAATTAGACTCTGAAGACTGAGAAATCTCAGAGGTTCCCCAGGACAGTACTTAGTTTGTATAGTGAGGACACCCAGGTATGTGTCTCTCAGCAACTTAGGGTAAGAAACAGAAGTGCAGCCCAGATGTTTCCGTCTAGTTCCTGAAGCTCATGAAGTCTATTCCCTGCACTCTCAGTGCATCAGAATCACCTGTGTACTTCTTCTAAATTGCATTTTAAAAGTCTGGAAGGGGCACAACTGTGAATATTTAAAATTTTTCGGTTTGAAACCTGCAGATCTGGTCATCCCAAAGCCCTACTGATTTTCCACAGCAAGCCGGGCTCCCTCCCAGGCTTATCTGCCCTTATCACCACCTCACTAACCAAACCCTCCCCAACATGTCTGTCAGCTACTTGTGCTGTGGGGCTTGCATGTTTCTCTGACACTGAAAGCTATATACAGCTATATTCAGATATCAGCAGAGTCACCCATGGTAGACAGGTTTCAGCTGAGCTTCTAGACCAAGACTAGGGAGAAAGACTTGGCAGCCCCACTCCCGAAATAACTAGCCATTGAAAACCCTATGAATAATAGAGAGGTGCTGTGAAGTGTAGTGCCAGAGGATGAACCTCCCAGGCTGGAAGACATTCAATAAACAACTGGGAAGAGTCGCCTTTTCAAGGTAGTTGTTAGGTGACCTTGAGTCATGTTTGACCCATAGTGACCCTGTGTACAACAGAACAAAACACTCACTGATTCTGCACAGACACACGATCTTATGTTTAAACCCATTGTTGCAGACACTATGTCAATCCATCTAGTTGAGGGTTTTCCTTTTTTTTCATTGACCTGCCACTCTCTCAAACATGATGTCCTTCTCCAGGGATTGGTCCCTCCTGACTACATGTCCAAAACACATAAGACACAGTCTAGCCATCCTTGCCTCCTAGGAGCACTCTGGTTGCACTTCTTCTAGGACAGATCTGTTGGTTCTTTTGGCAGTCCATGGTATATTCAATAATCATCCCCAGGATCATAATGCAAAAGCATCAGTTCTTCTCCTGTCTCCTGGATTCAACGTCTAGCTTTCACGACCATATGATGCAACTGAAAATACCATGGCATGAATCAGGCACACTTTCATCTTCAATATGACATCTTCACTTTTCAACACTTTAAAAAGGTCTTTTGCAACAGTTTTTCCCAATGCAATGCATCTTTTGATTTCTTGACTGCTGCTTCCACAAGTATTGATTGTAGAACCAAGTAAAGCAAAATTTTGGACAACCTCAACCTTTTCTCCATTTATCATGAAGCTGCATACTGACCCAGTTGTAATGATTTTTGTTTTGTTGATGTTGAGGCACAATGCATACTGGAGGCTTTGTTCTTTGATCTTCATCAGTAAAAGTTTCAAATCCTCTTCACTTTCAGCAAGCAAAGTTGTATTATTTGCATAACAGGTTATTAATAAGTCTTCCTCCAATCCTAATCTCACATTCTTCATAAAGTGCAGCTTCTCAGATAATTTACTCAGCATAAAGATTGAAGAGGTACAGTAAAAGGATACAACCCTGACACACAACTTTCCTGACTTTAAACCAGGCAGCGTTTCCTTGTTCTGTTCAAATGACTGCCTCCTGGTCCATACACAGGTTCCTCATAATCAAATGCTCTCGTGTTCCCATTCTTCATAGTATTATCCATAATTTGTTATGATTCACACAGTCAAATGCCTTTGCATAGTCAATAAAACATAGAAAGACACCTTTCTGTTATTCTCTGCTTTTGGCTAATATCCATCTAACATCATCAATGATGTCCCTGGTTCCATGCCCTCTTCTGAATCTGGCTTGATTTTCTGGCAGTCCCCCATCTATAAACTGTTGCAGTTGCTTTTGAATGATCTTTAGCAAGATTTTGCTTCCATGTGACATTAATGAAATCATTTGATAGTTTCTGCATTCCGTTGGATCCCCTTTCTTGAGAATAGGCACAAACATGAATTTGTTCCATTCAGTTGGCCAGGTAGTCGTTTTCCAAATATCTTGACATAAACAAGTTAGCACCTCCAGTGCTGCATCTGTTTGTTGAAACCTCTCTATTGGTATTCCATCAATTCCTGGAGCCTTGTGTTTCTCTGATTCTTTCAAGGCAGCTTTCTCTTCTTCCTTCAGCACCATTGGTTCCTGATCATATGCAAACTCTTGAAATGCTTGGTCATCCACCCATTCCTTTTGGTATAATGACTCTGTGTATTCCTTCCATCTTCTTTTGATGTTTCTGGTATCGTTTAATATTTTCCCTGTAGAATTCTTCACTATTGCCACTCAAGGCTTGAATTTTTTTCTTCAATTTCTTAAGCTTGAAAAACAGAGTGTGTTCTTCCCTTTTGGTTTTCTATTCCCAGCTCTTTGCACATCATTATAATATTTGATTTTATCTTCTCAAGCTGCCCTTTGAAATCTTCTGTTTAGTTCCTTAACTTCATCATGTCTTCCTTTTGCTTAGTTGCTCGAATTTCAATAGCAAGTTTCAGAGTCTCCTTTGACATGTAATTTGGTCTTTTCTTTTTTTCCTATCTTTTAAATAAGTTTTTGATTTCCTCATGAATGTCTTTGATGTCATGCCACAACTCATCTGGTCTTCCATATTTAGTGTCTAATGCATTAAAACTGTTCTTGAAGTGGTCTCTGAACTCAGGTGGGATATACTCAAGCCTTCAGTTTCACTTCAGTTTCACTTTGAACCTGCATACAAGCAGTTGATAGTCTGATCCACAATCATCACCTGGTATCATTTTGACATTTGATATTGAGCTTGTACATAGTCTCTTTCTACAAATATAGTTAGTTTAGTTCCTGTATGTTCCATCTGGTGAATTCCGTGTGTATAGTTGCCATTTATGTTGGTGAAAAAATATATATTTGCAACGAAAAGGTCATTGATCTGACAAAATTCTATTATGCAATCTCCAGCATTGTTTCTGTCACCAAGGCCATATTTTCCAATTACTGAACCTTCTTCTTTGTTTCCAACTTTTGACTGTATGCAGCCATAGCACCCTGGCATCTGATCCTGCCTGATCTCAGAAGCTAAGCAGGGTCAGCCTGGTTAGTCATTTCATGGGAGACTGCCTGGGAATACTAAGTGATCCAGGCTAGGGAGAAGGACCTGGCAATCCACTCACAAAACAATCCACCATTGAAAACCCTATGAATAACAGAGAAATACTGGCAATAGTGCTGGCCCTGGCACCATGTTGGGGAGTGGTTCCTCAAGGTAGAGTTGACCTTAATAATGGGACTGGAGTAAAGCTCCCGGGACCTCCTTTTGCTGATGTGGCACAACTCAACATGAGAAGAAGCACAGTGCCTGCAACAATGGGCTCAAACATAAAAAGATTGTGTGCGTGGCACAGTGTTGGGTGGTGGTTTGTACTGTTGTGCGTAGAGTCACTATGAGTCAGACTCAATGGTACCTGATAACAAGCCACCCCCTCATCTCTCTACACTTGGCTTCCAGTGTTCCAGCTTTCTTCTTTCAATGTTACTTTGCCGGATGCATTTCTTAAACCACTTTGACTGTCATGGTCTCTTTTTCCAAAATCTTTAATGGCTTAGCTCAATGATTCTAAACTCCAAAGGCAGACAAGAGTCAACTGAACTCTTGTATACATGCTCATTCCTGGTTACAGATTCTGACCTCACACATCTGGGGTAAATCCTGGGAATCTGTGTATTTAATAAGCATGGGACAGCAGAGAGGGGATTGATTCTGACATGTGGTCCAAAATGATGCCAATGAGAAACACCGGTCCTGTGCATAAACTTCAGTCCTCAAAAGAGACAGTCAGGACTCTCTGCCTCAGCCCCTCCTCTTCCACCCTGTTCACTTCCTCCCAGCTCCTTACTATATTCCCAATAAGGTATCTCCAATCTCAACTCTAACTCTACTTCTTTCCTGGGCTCATGCTGTTCACTTTCCCTAGAACTCACCACTTCTTTACCACCCTAACACATTCCTTCCTAAATAAACATGTGGACCCTTCAAGGCCCACTTCAAAATCTACTTCTCCCATGAAAACAGCGTTGTTCCTCTTTCCCTTAGCATTTTTTCTTTCTTTACGTTTATAGTGGTGAGAGTTATATTACATGATATATCAGTTACATCATGCCTAAGGAGACTTCTGAGTTAGGGCCATCTTTGTTGTATAAGCTTTTTTTTAAATCTCGCTTTATTAGTAAATGATGATCAGGTACAGAGTAATACAACATTGGCTTTTTCCATTATCCATCCTTTACATCACTTCTGGCAACGCTTTCATTAACCCACAAGGTTTATGGAGACTTAAGGCTAATGTGTAGTAAAACTCAAGTGCATATTTGGGTTATATGCCCCTATTTTTCCAATGTACTCATGAAGTTGCACTGTTTACATTGAGATGGTCCTCTCCCCAGTCATGCCCCCACATTGGCCCTCCTCCCCATAGTTGTGTAAGCTCTTAAGTAACAATTCTGTATCATACATTTTTTAAAAATCACTAGACCACTTGGCATCTTAGGAACAAAATAGCTACTTAGTAAAATATATTTAATTGGGTTGAATAACTCAGTGATTAAATCTAAGCTGTATTTGTTTGTCTTTTTATTTTACAGTCAAAAAAAGTGAAATAGAATGCCTCATATGCCTTTTTCACAGCTTGATGGAAAAAAATGGAGAAAGACTTGATAACATTGGGGTAGATCGCAACACATTTCGAGGAATCCTACAGAAAATATTTGGAATGACTGATGATGTATTGATGAATAGGGGTAAGAAGTCACAACAGACGGGTTGTTAGGTCCAACTCATAGCGACCCTCATAGGGTTTTCAATGGCTGATTGTTTTGAGATTGCTTCAGGAGTGGATTGCCAGGTCATTCTCCTGGTTTTGTGGTGCTGGGATCAAACTGGGGTCCTCAGAGAATGCAGAGCAGCACTCTACCAACTGAGCGAAATCCCAGCCTATAACAGAATAAAAAGTGCCTTTCTGAGATGAAAACTATATGAATTCAACTTTTGTCAATGGCTAACATTTTTTTCAATGCCAAGCCAGAAAGGCATAATCTTGGTAGTGTAGTGCTACAATCAATAATTTGTTTACTTGTGAGGATTTTTTTTTTTTTTTTTGAGACAGAGAGGGTGTCACTGAGTTGTGCAGGCTGTCTCTGGCCTCGAACTTACAATCCTTCTGCCTCAGTCTTCTGAGTCACTGGGATTACGGATGTGTGCCACTGCAGCCAGCATTGAGGATGGCTCTGCTGCTGCTGCTGCTGCTGCTGCTGCTTCTTCTCCATCATCATCGTTGTCTCCTCCTCCTCCTCCTTCTTCTCCTCCTCCTCCTCCTCCTCCTCCTCCCCTTCTTCTTTCCTCCTCCTCCTCCTCCTCCTCCT
>VMDO01026343.1:0-11609 GCA_007922755.1 Pedetes capensis | reverse complement strand
GCTAAATTACACAGGCTGCCTCTGGTCTCAAACTTGTAGTCCTCCTGTCTCTGCCTCCTGAGCCACTGTGATTACAGGCATGTGCTACTGTGCCCGGCTGAGGATGGCTTATGATACAAACTCATTCAGAACTCACATCTCATAACTGTACAGCTTTGAGAAATAGTCATTCATGAACTAAATAAGCTAGATAAGCACATGGTGGCTTTAAACATGATGTCTTTGGACTCACATGCTATAGACATTTTTTGTTTGTTGTTGTTGTTGTTGTTGTTGTTAGGTGCCGTCGAGTCGGTATCCGACTCATAGCGACCCTCATAGGGTTTTCAGTGGCTCACTGTTTCGGGATTGCCTTGGGAGTGGATTGCCAGGTCCTTCTCCCATTTTTTCGGTGCTGGGAACTGAACTCCAGACCTCAGAGACTGCAGCGCAATGCTCTACCAACTGAGCTAAATCCCAGCCCCTTTTTGTTTGTGGTTTGTTTTTACTGTTTTTTTTTTTTTTTTTTTTTTTTTTTTTTTTTTTTTTTTTTTTTTTTGGTTTGTTTGTTTATTTTTTGCAGTACTTGAAGGTTTAACTCAGGGCCTTGCACACACTTTGCAAGTGTTCTACCACTGGGTTGCACTCACAGCCCATTTTTAATTTTTTATTTTGAGTCAAGGTCTTGCTAAGATACACAGGCTGCCTCTGGTCTTGAATACAAGATGTCTCCACCTCCCAGGTCACTGGGATTACAGGTGTGCGGTAGTGTGCCAGGCTCCACGTGTAAATTATTAATTGACTTCTTTCTTCATAAAAAAGGGAAATGTATCAGTCACTAAAAAAATGATAATGACTTATTACATTGGAAAAAAGAAGAAATCATATATTTAAAATAAATTATTCAATGTAATCAAGTTAGTTTTAGTAACAGATCATTAAAGTGTATAATCTGGCAAGTATTCACATATACCTGAGAAATTGTTATCGGGGAGATGTGCAGGTAGGCATTCTGGAGCTCAGGTCTGAAACTGGCAGCAAAACCTCAGCCCTTGTATTCAGCCTATAAAAGAATTTATACTCAATATAGAAAGTATAGTAGAGCATGGAATAGGTTTATTAAAGATGGTACACTTTTAAGGAATAATTATAGGAAAAACTGAGGCTCCTGAAGCAGCTTAGATAGATCTGCAAAGAAACTTGGGACACCTGCATTCCCTGGGTAAATCAGCATAAGGGTGTCTCTATTCCCCAGGGCAAGGCACAGTGTCAGGGAGTGTTTTGTTCCGTTGTACATAGGGTCACTATGAGTCAGATGTGACTAGACAGCACCCAACAACAACAACATTCCCCATGTAAAGCAGGTAATGCAGAGGAGAACTGGAGGTTAGGCTTTTAGAAAGAAAAGTGCCTTGGATAGACAGAGAAGATGGTGGGACGGAGAGAAGGGAGAGACGTGCATGTGGTCCTTGGAGAGAGAACAGCAGAGAGGCAGAAAGAGGGAGGATGAGAGAGGAACAATGGAAAAAGAGAGGGTGATAAGCATGTTCCTTTTAGTTTGATTCAAACTAGGGAATGCCCAGTGTGACATCAGCCCTGGGTACCTAGCTCTGGGCACCTAGTGTGATGTGGGCCTAGGGTTTTTTGTAAATGGATTGAGGGCTTGGGTAGGACATGGAATCCACTTGAAAATGTCCTGTGTCCTCAGACACCCACGTGGCTTCTTCATCATGGAACTGCAGGAGCCATTTTCAGTCCCTTTTTCCTCCATATTGCCTGCTAATGCCTAAGCCAGCTACCTAACAAAATCATCACCATAATCAAAATCACTACCATATCCATCACCTTCAAAAGTGTAAATAGCACTTATCTTCTATAGGATAATACTAAGATTTCATTGTTGTTGTTGTTAGGTGCCGTCGAGTCGGTATCCGACTCATAGTGACCCTCTGTACAACAGGGGAAACACTATTGTCAGTGCTTCTCTGCTGTTCATAGGGTTTTCAATGGCAGATTGATTTTTGGGAGGGGGTTTCCAGGTCCTTCTCCCAAGCCTACAGCTTCTGGGGTTCCCAGGCGGTCTCCCATCCAGGTACTAACCAGGCCCGACCCTGCTTAGCTTCTGAGATCTGACGGGATCGGATGCCACAGGGCTACCGCTGCAGGCTGCAAGATTTCATTACTAACTTTAAAAATAATGCATTACTTTAGTAACTTACCTTTTGGTATTGTAGAAACTAGAACAGAATTTTTACCACTTTTCTTAGGATAAAATTTATGTCATTGAAAAACTCGTGGGTTTGTCTTCTTGGCTCCTGGTAATTTTATAAAACATCACAAATGAAGTTCATCATTGCTCATAGAGCAGAATGACTCTTTTTGCCTTAAAAATATAGAAGGAAACACATTTCCAGTAATTTTGACTCTTTCAGGAAGGTAGTGTCGAAATGATTTTTCCTCCTCTATTTGGGAGAATAGTTTTTCTACCTATTCATATTCATATATGTTGTTGTTGTTAGGTGCCATCAAGTTGGTATCTGACTCATAGCGACCCTCTGTACAACAGGGGAAACACTATTGTCAGTGTTTGTCTGCTGTTCATAGGGTTTTCAATGGCAGATTGATTTTTGGGAGGGGGTTTCCAGGTCCTTCTCCCAAGCCTACAGCTTCTGGTGTTCCCAGGCGGTCTCCCATCCAGGTACTAACCAGGCCTGACCCTGCTTAGCTTCCGAGATCTGACAGGATCGGATGCCACTGGGCTACAGCTGCAGGCATATTCTTATATACATATACATATATATGTATGTATGTGTGTATATATATATAAATATATATATATATATATATATATATTTGTTAGGTACTACCATCTATATATAGATAGATAGATATAGATATAGATATAGATATAGATGTATCATGTTACATTATAAAATACTTTTAAATTACAATTCCACATTCTTTTCCTTTCAGTGTTTTTTGCATTTGACAAAGACAATGATAACTACATAAATGTAATAGAGTGGGTTAAAGGATTGTCAGTGTTCCTTCGAGGGACTTTTGAAGAAAAGCTGAAATGTAAGATGGGGTTACTGGCTTAATGATATCTATCGTCAAGTCTCTGTATTTAGTGAATGCTTATATATTCAAAAATATGAAATCAGTATTCTCTATAACAACTTTACAAAAATAGTTTGTGACAGCTCAACACCAAATAAAACAGACGAAATGGATGAACTAATTGTAAGGTCATAGCAGAGTCTCTGGTCCAGGGCCCCAGATCTCTTCCTTTACTGGTTCTATGATGCTCAAAAATCAGCAGGATGGGTCTTTGGCTCAGGCCCAGGCTGAGAGCAGCTACTAAGGGACAGCTTGTGCCAGCTCTGATCTGCTAGCGATGCTGAGGTTTCTGAGGCTGCCTCTGGGCTCAGCAGGAAATGGGCCTCCACCCGGGGCTGTGCATGTGCTACCCTGGGGCCATTCCTTGTCTTTTCATCAAAGAAAACACAGGGTAAGGTTAAACATGCTTTAGACTCCAAATATCAGTATTCCACTGTGTGAGTTGTTTGAGATGAGTGAGGAGAAGGAAGTGGAGACAAGTGGAGACAAGGAAGAAGGCAAAGACAATGCAAGCCCCACGGCAAGAGTGTTATGAAGGACGCATCCTACTTAGAGCAACATTGTTGTTGTTGTTAGGTGCCGTGAAGTCAGTATTGGACTCGTAGTGACCCTACATATAACAGGGGAAACACTATTGTCAGTGCTCTGCTGTTCATAGGGTTTTCAATGGCAGATTGATTTTTGGGAGTGGGTTGCTGGGTCTGTCTCCCAAGTCTACAGCACCTGGTATTCCCAGGCGGTCTCCCATCCAAGGATTAACCAGACCTGACCCTGCATAGCTTCCGAGATCTGAGGGGATCAGATGCCACAGGGCTACGGCTGCAAGCAAAAAAACATTAGGCCTACCAAACACAACCATCTCCCAATTCACAATTTTTGTCTGGAAATAGCTCAGGTTGAGTCCTGGGGCAATGCTCATTTCCTATTCTTTACTCCTCTGGTGTCAGGATGTTAGGTGAGGAAGCTGGGAAAGAGAATAAGAACAATTTTAAATAGCAATTTTCAGGGAAATGAATGGCTTAAAATATCTAGTTGCTTAAGAAAAGATTACAGAGTTCTGGGTAAATGAGCAAAAACTTTGTCTTCTTTTTCTTTCATTTATATTTGGATTTGGGACATTAGAAAGAAGATCCATAGATCAAGGACACTTAAAAACTATAGCTGCATTTTTAGGCCAGGTGTGGTGGCGCATGCCTGTAATCCCAGTGGCTTGGGAGGCGGAGCCAGGAGGATCGCAAGTTCAAGGCCAGAGGAAGTCTGCACAACTTAGCGAGACCCTGTCTCAAAAAGTTAAAAAAAAAAAAAAAAAAAAAAAAAAAAAAGGCTGGGGCTGCAGCTCAGTGGCCCAGCACTTGCAAAGCATGCAAGTGCGAGGCCTTGGGTTCAACCCCTACTACCGGAAAAACTATAGCTGCATTTTTAAAGTCACCAAATTTCTCTGATATCTATGAATTTTTTTCTGCTTTATTTTTACCCCCTCCTGACTAGGTTTTTACAAGATAACAAGTAACAATAGTTCACACATAGGCTTGTTGCAGTGTTTCTGTTGTTTTGTTTTGTGGTGCTATAAAATAAAACCCAGGGCCTCACACGTTAGGCAAGTGCAGTGTCACTCAGCTACACCCCCAGTCCTGTCATGTTCTTATACAAAGGTCTCACTCAGAAGTGAAACACTGCTAAGTTTCAGGGATTTAAATCCTTGTGACAATACTAATGCTTGGTGAAACTGGTTGTGACCCTGAGTGCAATTGTACATGACTGAGTAGCATCACTCTATTAAGATTTCCCTTCTCTAATCCCACTTCTTCAAATGTTTCTTACATATTTAAGATATCTTAATTTGGGGAACAACACTACTTCCTATACTAGAGTTGTAAAGCAACTCATGTATGTATTGGAGAAATTTAACAGAGAGATGCAGCTAATTTGATACTCTGGAGTTTTCTTCCTAGTTCTATTGCTTCTGCTTAAACACTTTTAACTAGACTATGATTTAGCTCAGTTGGTAGAGCGCTGTGCTGCAGTCTCTGAGGACCCAAGTTCAATTCCCAGCACTGCAAAAATGGGAGAAGGACCTGGCAATCCACTCCCTAGGCAATCCCGAAACAGTCAGCCATTGAAAACCCTATGAGGGTCGCTATGAGTCGGATACCGACTCGATGGCACCTAACAACAACAACAACAACGCATTTCACAGTCGACAGCTATACCACTCTAGCATCAATCTCATCAGATCTTGGACGCTAAGCAGGACTGAGCCTGGTTAGTCCTTGGGAGACCACCTGGGAATATTGGGTGAATTAGGCTTGGGAGAAGGACCTGGCAGCCCACTTCCCAAACAATCAGCCACTGAAAACCCTATGAACAGCAGAGAAGTGCTGACAATAGTGCCAGGCATGGCAGTGTTGGGAGTGTTTCACTATGAGCCAGACCAGACTCAGTGGTGCCTAACAACAACAATGCATTCCATGAGAGCTCCTTTGCTGCTATATTCCCAGCATGTGAGTCATTTGTGGGATGAATAAGTGAACTCTGGGGCTTACAGAGTGAGATGTAGGAATCTCACCCTCCAGGGAGAGCTTATTCAGTAATTTGGGGTAGTGCGGATGTGGAGGGCTCATGGAAATGATAGTATTCACTGCCCTAATATATTGAAACGTATTCTTTTTAGTGATATAGTGAGGTGCATATTTCATTTTCAGAGTCTGAATAAGAAGAGAATTATAATGTTGATACAAATTATGTATGTACATACATACACATATATGAACAAGGGTTTAAAAATTTATCTCCTTTATTTCAGCTTCATAGCATTTTCAAAGCCTTAATATAAAACCTGGGAGTTATAAGCCTTTCTTCTCATGTTTTAAAGAGTATTTAATCATGTGGAAAGAAATTTAACAAGAAGCACTTTATGCTGGAGGTGTAGCTCAGTGATAGAGCACTTGCTTAGCATGTATGAGGCTCTATGTTCAATCTCCAGCACCAAGGAAAAAAAATCGCCCAAGAAAACTGGCAAAATAATAGACTAAGAATAGCCAGATTTGCCTTCACTACCCTCACAAAAAGTGATTTATTCTATTCTAAAATCTCTCTACCAAGTAGTGGATTGGCTCAATAATTGTATGATGGATGTTGTTGTTGTTGTTAGGTGCCGTCGAGTCAGTATCTGACTCATAGCGACCCTCATAGGGTTTTCAATGGCTTTTTCGGGATTGCCTTGGGAGTGGATTGCCAGGCCCTTCTCCCATTTTTGTGGTGATGGGAATTGAACTTGGGACCTCAGAGACTGCAGCACTGTGCTCTACCAACTGAGCTAAATCCCAGCCCCCTGTATGATGGATAAGTTGTATTTATCCTTTGGTATCTTATGTTGAAATCACAAAGGAGAAGACTTATTACATTTTAACTATTCTTGTTCAATTTTTAAACTTCTTATGCTTTAAAAAGTCTGTTTTGAAGTGTATTATTTGAATGGAGATGGTTATATTTGTCGAGATGAAATCTTTGACATGTTGAAGAACAGTCTACACCAGCAGTCACCTGAAGAAGAGAATGATGATGGAATAAAAGAGTTGGTAGATATAACACTGAAGAAAATGGTAAGGATCAAAAACTGTAATTCATTATTCGATCAAGTAGATGTTGTATAAATCTAAAGAAAGAAAAATGACTTATTTTCTTCCCTAATGAATATAACTTTTATAAGGGCAGTTTTTATTTGTTCTCTGTTCTACTTATTGCCTAGAACACTGCCTGGCTGGTAGTGAGTTCCCAGTAAATATTTCTGGAATGACTGGGTGATTAAATAATCCCTTTATAAAAGAACTGTAAGTTTTATTATTTTAAAATATTTTACTATCAGCAAAACCTCATTAATTTGGGAAGCTATATTTAACTCATAAAATTTGGCTCTACTTTATTTTCTCTTCCTGATCTTGCTCCTCCAATTCATCTTCATACTCATTATAACAAAATGACAATAAACTATATGTCAAGCCTTCCAGGGAGCTTTATTCATTTTATCCTCAAAACAGTCCTATTATCTCCATGTTGCAGATGAGAAAAACTGAAGTACCGAAAAGTATATCCAAAATGACATCAGAAAATGTGATGCAGAATTCATTGTTCAATAAAAAGAAGCTCTTTATTATACATAGTGACTTCTACTCTTTTCTTATAATTACCTTAAATTGAATGCAGTGAGATTTTGTGAATCCAGATCAGCCCCCAGACCAGCTCACTGACATTCCTCTGAAGTTCAGGAAAGAAAGAACTGGTCATGGTGGTGCACACCTATAATCCCAGCACTTGGGAGGCTAAGGCAGGAGGATCATGAGCTGGAGGTCAGACTGGGATACATAGTGAGAAACCATCTCAAAATCAAAATGAAACAAAACAAACAAACAAACAAACACACCCAGAGGAGGATGGGAGCTTCAGAGCCTGAGATTCCTCTAATGCAGACTCCAGAGTATCTTCTTCTAAAAAATGGTTTCACTAACTGCTACTAGGGCTGAGTATAAACTACTTTTTCAGAGACAGTATGTTCCCCAATGCCACTCACTCCTTCTTTTCTGAAGGGAAATTTTTATGGAATAATTCTTTTTCTGATAATTATTCAAACTTTTCTCTAGGTTAGCCTCTCAGCAACTCTGGTTATGCCCAGAAATGAAAAACCAAGGACTCATCTCATCCAATCCAATTAAGCAACTGAGGGCATTCATACCGTCCACACCACTTCTCCCTTCCCACTACCCTGCACAACATATGTAATCTCTTGGGAGGCCTGTCGCAAACGCTTCGCTGACATTTGTCTACTGTCATAACTCGGGTGGGCCGTTCTCCTGCACTTTCTCCCCACACCTAACTGTCCAGGTCTCAATCATCTGTAAAGGCCCAGCCATGGTCTGCAGGCTTCATCTTGTGACTCTTGTTTGTCCTGTATAGTTCCCATTGTAATCCCCAGTGACTTGTTCCTTAACAAGGCAACTTTACTTCTGTTCTTCCTACAAGGATAGGCTCCCCAGTCATAGAGACTCTGAGGAACAAGTTCTACAACATAACTAAGCCTGGTTGCACTTATTTCAGGAGTACATAAAAAAAGGGAAAAGGACCTGGCAATCCACTCCCAAGGCAATCCCGAAGCACTCAGCCATTGAAAACCCTGAGGGTCACTATGAGTCGGGTACCCACTCGATGGCACCTAACAACAACAACAACAACATAAAAAAAATTCCTCCAATCTTTTGTCTTGTTCTCCAATTCAAGTGTGTTTTAGGGACAAGGCTGTATTTTATATGGCTAAAGTAACTCGGGTTTGCTTAATAGAATAATTGGAATAAAGTGGCTTCTACCAGTAAATACGTTTTGGTTTATGTAAATAGTGTCTTCGGAAGTGTAATTACTTGGTAAAACCTATTAGTGTAGACAGCTATTTTCCATGTCAAAATTAAAAACAACTCTACCATGTGTCAAGAAATCATCGTTCTCTCTAGGATTATGACAACGATGGCAAGATATCTTTTGCTGACTTTGAAAAGGCAGTGAGAGAAGACAGACTTCTGTTGGAGGTGTTTGGACCATGTTTACCGGAAGCAAAGGTAGAGGTATAAGTACCAAAAGCCCAGAGAGGTTTAGGAAAAATTTCAAAGGGCCAGAAAATAATACTTGCTAGACTTCACCTCTGTAGCTGCGGCCCACTGCTGAAGTTGAAGCCATCCAAAAGGAACCGGCCTCATCCCAGCTTAGGTCCCGCAGAAGATGCTAGTGACTATATCAGTAGCTATATTCAACACTGACATTTATTGAGCTTGTGACCTCTTTGGACACACACAATTCCTGTTCTCTGTAAGTATGGTGACATGATTTTCCCAAACCAGAACCAGAATATATTGGGTTCTGTGACAGATTTAATAAAACGTGGGTTCACTGAGTACCCACCATAAACTGCTAGAACATTTGATCTTTCCACCCATTTGCTGTCAAGTAATGACAAAGTAAGTTTTAAAAATTTTGGACACACATGGTTTTTCTTTCTATTTTTCTGTACTTGGAGGTTGAACCCAAGGCCTCACACAAACTTTGCTAGTGCTCCACCACTGGGCTGCACCCTCAGCCCATTTTTTGAGTTTTATTTCCAGTGAGCTAAATTGTGCAGGCTGCCTCTGGCCTTGAACTTACACTCCTCCTGCCTCAGTCTCCCAAGTTGCTGGGATTATAGGCTTGCACCACTGTGCCGAGCCCTCAATATTTTATAGCGTTTTATTTGTGCTCATGAAAGCTTTCAACATATGAATCTGACAAGTTTTCTGAGTTGAAATGATCAGCCTAGTAATTGACTTGACTCACAAAATTTCCTTCTTCATTTGATTAACTGTACTTTTCAAACATATGATATAGGAAGTTTTTATTTTCTGCAGTAACTTACAGAGTGATTTTGAAAAGAACTGGCATGTTAAGCTGTCCTTAGCCACCTCAGCTCATCCCTTTGATCTGCCCCACTGTAGTTTATTTCCTAGACTCCACACTTTAGTTCTGCATGGAAATGTGTGGTAACAAGCAGTGTGTGAAAGGTATGCTTCCTAAGTTAAGAGACTGATGGGTGAAAACAGCATAGCAAAAATGGACAAGGGTAACTACTTATGGTGGAACAGCCAACAAACAGCTATCCAGCTGCACGCAGAGTTCATCTGTTGCACAGTTACCTACAGCCTTGCCATTTGAAACATGTTCTGCACACCATCAGCACTAGCACTTCGGAGGAACTTGTGAGAAATATAGAATCTCAGCCTCCACCCAAACTAATCTGAATTAGAATCTTTTTCTTTCTTTTCTGCTTGATATAACATATAGGTTTCTTTCTTTCTTGTCACACTCAAGTACTGTGCATAGTGGTGAAGAGGGGGAAGCAGCTGGTCTCCTTTCAGTCACAGAATAGTCAGGAACCCACTCAGGAACAGAGAACCCATCTGCTCCTTCCTTTAAGGAAGACAAAATATTTTCTAGATTGTCATAAACTATACCTAAGCTGGGAGCAGAGGGGTTGAACCAAGGGCCTTGTATGTACTTTGCAAGTGCTCTACCACTTAGCTGCACCCTCAATCCATCTTTTACTTTATAAGACAGGGTCTTGCTAAATTATGCCGGCTGTTTCTGGCCTTGAACTTGTGGTCCTCCTGCCTTAGCCTCCCAACTTGCTGGGATTAAAGGTGTGTGTCGCCACCCCCAGCCATCTTAACCATTTTTAAGTGTACAGTTCCGTACCATAAGCACATACACAATGTCACACAACCAGTCCCACAACTCTTTTTCATCTTGCATAACTGAAATTTTATACCTGTTCAACAACTCCCCATTCCCCCTCACACCACCATCAGAATCTCCATTTTAACAAAGTCCTAACACCTTAACATCCAAGGAGCCTGGTCTAGACAGCATTTGCCAAGACCAATTCTATGCTTAGGTCTCTAATCTATCTCCTACCTGAGATTTTAGCAAAACACTTATCTAATTCCCTTACCAGGAAGTACAGCCTAACCCCTTGCTTGCAGCTTCCTTTAGTACCATCTCCCATTTACAGCCACCCTAGCAAGTTGGCATCAGTAGATCACGATGCCTGAAGTAAACCCTATTAACTGATATGTACAAATTCAATCCACTACACAAGAGGCCCATGTGGACGGGGGAAAAAGAAGAGCAGACACTATATGGTATGGACTTTCTCAAGTTCTTTTTACCAGTAAAGAAGCAGCCTGGACAAAATTGGATTTCCAGTTATGTGGTTCACTGAGAGTGAAAAAATCGTGAATATGCCCAAAGTGTAGTGGTAGACATCTAGAAATTCCAAAACTCATTTGTTTTTCGATTGCCACAAATCAAATAAATTCTTCTTTAGAAATTAACAAAAGCATGTAGGCTTCTAATTTCAACTTTGTTCTAATAGTTTATCAATATTTTTACTTTACAGAATTGTCTTCATTTTGAAAGTCTGGCATTCAGAAACATCCTGACTTCTAACTTTTGAACATGAACTGCTCAAGAATTACATTAAAATTCGAAACAGATCCTGGTTGCCTATCTTTATTTATAAATTTTTTATATTTGTTCCAATTAGTTTACATACAGTTATTGTAATAGGAGAGATAATGTTATATGACAAGAACAGTTTCTGCAATACTAATTATAGGTTAAAAAAGATGAAATTATATTAAATAAAAATTTTAAATGAAATTACCAAAAAGTGCATTAAAAAAAATCTAGCAGAAAATCTCTTAAAGAATTAAGATGACAGTCTAAAATTAAACCCTTTTTAGAAAATGCTAACTTGCTGCTGACAATCTAAATTCTTCTTCTTTGTTTTAGTGGACGACTTGTATCCACATCTTCCAATTTGTCCTCTAGAGGCTTTGGCACAGATGAAATTACCTAGTTTAAAAAGAAAAAGAATCATTAAAGTAAGGCCTAATTGTATGAGGGTAAAAAGAAGAGGAAGGAGACATACATATATA
>VMDO01026342.1:0-26858 GCA_007922755.1 Pedetes capensis | reverse complement strand
AAAGAAAGAAAAAGAAAAAAGCTAGTTAATTAAGCAAGATTTTATCTGGTGGTTGGCCTTAAGATTTAAAACTTTTTAAAATCACAAATAGATGTTAATCTATAGCCCAAACATATATATACTAATTAATTATCTATGGTGTCAGTAACTTCATAAAGCAACTCTGTAGATGACAATAATAGTTCCATCACAAAACAGTCATAACAATCTAGAACTATGTATAAAATTACCTTTTAATTTCAGAAGAGCTATCATTATTTTTACAGAAGATGGTAGTTTAGTATGCCAAACGCGCTCTAGCCAGTGTTGACCTGACTTTCCAATAAAGGCCAGACCCATATGGTGAACTGTAGAGGGAGAAAAACAAGAAGACTGAGGTAAAAATAAATAAATGAAAAGTAAATAAATAAAATAATATCTGTCACCTATCTATAAACTGGTATTTAATTTAAAACTCTTAACTTCCTCCTGCACAACTTTGTATGCATCTAACCATGTCTCTTCTGAAGTGAAGATTATCCATTTTAGAAGCAAAGCTGGGAAGGTATGTCTCATTCTAGCTGGCAGTCTACCAAAGGTCAGACTGAGGATTCCCACTGTACATGCACCTGTTTTGTAGATGAAACATATATTTAAACATTAGGCTTTTTCCCCCACACAGAAAATGACATGGTCCCAGAAAAATGCTGCTTATTCCAAGAGTTGCTCTATTCAAACAAAATAGATGAGAATAAATCACAAACAAGTTTTGCAACTGACTAAATTATTTGTTCTTTCAGAAATGTAATATTCTTATTAAGCATTTTAAACATGAATGGTTTCCAGAAGGCATACCAGCGATTTGATATTTGGGCAATTAAAAAGATCCAAACTGGACCAGTGGTTTAAAAGGATAAGGAAGATGAATTATCCATGGTAAAAGGCAAATATATTTAAGAACAAATTTTGAATCACAATAATTTCCATAATAAATATCCAAAGCCCAAAGAACAGTTCAAAAGATCTTTTCCAAACATGATTTTTAAATTGTCCTCATTTATTAACTGCAACTTATTCTGTGCTGTTACTAATTACAGGATTAAAAAGATTTCTGGGGCATCAGAAAATAACATCCAGACCTTTTAAAATGTCAAAAGATTTTCTTTCCAAAGATTTTACGTTGTTTTTTTTCTTTCATATATTTACTTACTCCCTTTTCCTGGATTTCAATAATGCCTGCAAGATTTGAGAACATGATTGTGCTCCAAATACTTGTAATTCCTAAATCTCACTCTTTATGAGACATCTCAACATACCAAGAGTATTTAGTTGTATAAGCGTTGTTATATCATTTCAAGAGAAAAAAAATTAACTCTTTACTTCTTTGCTGGTAGAAGTTAAACTTTTTAAGCCGTTCTTACCTCACTTCCACATTTCACACACACACACGTTACACACAATATTCATTTGAAATGGAGTATATGTATATCCATCCCATTTCTCACAGATTTCAAAATGCTACAGTTAATCTAAAAGTTCCTTGTAGGAGATTCCTGAAAGGGGAAACAAATACGACAGAATTTCCTGAAATCAGAGCATAGGAGACTCACTGGAGAATTTTCCAACTCCACATCACAGGAACCGCATCCTCAGCTCCCGGCCACAGGCCACCTTCCCTTACAGCCGCGCCTCGAATCTGGTCCGGCTGTCACACACAGATACACAGGCCTCCGACACTAGCACCTCTCACTGTGGCCTCAAAACCAAACACATGCCAGGCGATCGGGAAACGCCCCCTGCCCTCCGCCCCATCTGGTCCCCACTGTGACCACCCCAAGTGGCTTTAATTAACCAATTTACTTGTTAGCTTACGATTCCTCACTCTCCTCACTGGCCAAGGCACTGGTTTTCCTGCTCCCGCCCTCCAGCCTCCTGAACTTTTGTGAAAACCCAGAATTCTGGTGTGTAGACTTGGAACTGAAGCGCCCCACGAAACGAACGTGCCCCCACTAAGTACTGCTCCCCTCAAGCAACATGTTGGCAGTACAAACTTTTCATTCATAGCTGGGATCCAACACGAACCGGGTGTGTGCATGCGGGCGGGGGAGAATCACGCTACCGACCCCTCATCTCGGGCTGCCTGGCCAATGTCAGGGTCTTCACCAAAAAGATCACCCAGCACCCAACTTCTGACAAAGGTACCTCAAACCCACCAAGCTCTGCACTGCGAGACGTAAGGCAAGTGGTATCCGAGTCAGGACTGAGATGCTGTTCAGGAAGCCGACCCGCGCCCCCAGCGCCCAGGGCTTCCCGGAGCAGCGGCCGAGGACCCGGCTGTGCAGCCAACTCACCTCCGCCCGCTCCTGCCCAGGCTGTCGCGCCCTCCTCAGCCCCGCACCGGCGACCTCCTAACTTCTCCCCCTTCTTCACACAGCCATCTTTCCCAGAGGCGAGGAGAATGGCGCGTCGGGAAGCAAAGGGGGATTTAAAGTTGACTCGAGGACCCCCGCCGCTCCTCCAGCAGGGACTTACCGGGCGCGGCAGGCACCAGAGGAGGAGACCGCAGCGAGGGCGGCGGGCACGGCGGGCCGGCGCGCTGCGCCCTGCGCGAGGTGCTGAACGCGCCGCCGCCGCGCGCGCGGGGGGAGCTCGAGAGGGCGGCAGCGGGCCGCTGCTAGCGGCGAGCTGCGAGCTGAGCGGGGGGCGGCGCGCGGAGGATTTGCTAAAAATAGCGCTTCTTGGGGAGGGGAAGGGAGGGGAGGGGAGGACGGAGGTGGGAGGGAGACCGAGAGGCCGGGCCGGGAGCCCCGGCGCGGCGGAGGCGCGGCGGAGGCTGGGCGGGGCCGGGCGGGGAGGGGAGGCCGGACAGCGGCAGGAGCGCGGGCCGAGGCGCCGCCGACCCGCAGGGCCGGAAGACGCTGGCCCGAGGGGCCGAGGCGTCGGGGACACCTGCGTGCGCGGCGGAGGCTCCAACGGGGACGCGCCGGGCGCAGGAGGGCAGCGGCGGCAGCCTGGGGTGGTGGGGACGAGCGCTCGGGGCTGCACCGGCGACTCTCGGGGAAGGACCGGGAAGCCCCGGATGACTTGGGGTTTCTGAAGGGAAACGAGCCCCCACGGCGCGCCAGGTGATGGTCTGGCGGCCGGCGCACTCGCTCCTCCCGCAGCCGGCGCCCGCGATCGAAGACCGCGCAGGGGAGGAGCCCAGCCGCGGCCTCGCCCTTCGCGCCCGCCGGGTTCGGGAGCCCGGGCCGCTCAGGTGCGCGCCAAACTGTGCCAGGCCGTCCAGCGCCCCGACTTGGTTTCGAAAGAAGGGGCATTGTGGGATGCCCCCATGTATGATTGGAGCTTAAAGAATCAGTCAAGAGAATGTTAAAAGAAAATGCTGCATGGGGGCGGGGGGTTAAGGGTTTAATGGGAAACGTGAGGAAATATGGTGACTGCTCTTGGAAATATAATTTAGATTTGCCGCGTTTTAAGGCGGTATGGAGAGCCCTATTGCTCTGAAACCAAGCCCTACAGAAGGGAGACAGTTAGTGGGCTTGAGAGTTGACTAGGGATCCCCTACAGTGGTTAGTATTTTTACCTTGGGGATTTAAAAAAAATTAATGCTATAACTTCAGACTATACTAGTATTACTAGTACCCACAGATCCTTGTATAAAGGGCACAACACTGAAAAACTTATAAAAATAATGCAATCCTGGGCATACTTGTCATTAGCTGAAAGCTGCTGACTCCAAGAGGCTAATATTTATGGTGTATATAGTCTGATTCTCAAATGAATTAAAGCCAGTGTCTTTACTTATACAGGTACAGCTTACCTCTGCACCACCTAAAATGTAGCTAACTCACAAATTATACCGATGGAAAGAATGAGAGAGCCCTAACCCAATGCCCTCATTTTCGGATGGTGGAACTGGGACTCACTGGACTGACATGATTTGCCAAAGGTCTCACAGTGGCAAGGTTCAGATTAAACCAGATTACCAGTAGCATAACCAGGATAACTTGGAGAAAAGGAGCCATATGCTTCCTGTAATTTTATTTAAAATAATTTAGCATTTATAGTAGGATGAAAGGATATGATGATTAGATGTAGCCCTCACTTGGTCCTAATGGGGAATTCACACTCCAGGAGTGGTCAAGAGCTTCAAATTAAAAAAAAAAAAAAAAAAAAGTTCACACTCTAAGGATGCTAGAGCTTCAGCTAGTTTAACTTTCTGTCCATTTACATTACATCAGAACATACTAGCAACATTACATCAGGAGAACATACTAGCAACATGATTTTGCAATGTTGACCTTAATCACTTGTCTGAAATAGTGTTTGTCACCTTGCTCCACTATAATTTTACTCTTTTCTCCCCCTTTATGTTCTATACTCTTTGAAAGGAAGCCACTCTGTACAGCCCACATTTTAAAAGGTGGGGAGTTATGGTCCCCTCTTTTAGAGAAAAATATCTACACTCATTTGGAATTCTTCTATGTGAATTCACTTTTTACCTCCAGAGATTAGCACAATGCTTTCAACATAGTTAGGCTAATAGCACATGTGGAATGCAAGAATAGGATTAAACAGAATTTTCCCCTCTAAGAAGGCTGATAGGGGCCAGAATCAGCAAAATGGCAGAATGGAATTTTTCAGTGTTTGTTCCTGTGCAGAAACATCAAATTGAACAACTATCCATGATCAAAATACCTTCACTAGAGCTAAGGAAACCAAATGTGAGGTTATGGCTCTTGAATATAGCAGAGAAATAAAGGACACACTGAATAGGGTAGGAAGAACAGTTTTACATTACCAGCATTACCCTTCTCCATAACCCCAGGCAGCATGGAGATATACTCTTTGCTTAGGGGAGAGAAGCATCAGATTTTTGCCTCAGACCACAATACCTGCTGCACCAGTAAGACCCAGTGCTGGGCAGGCCCCCTTTGTCCCAAACTCCAGGCCTTAGACTGAGCCTCTAGCCCAGCCCTCTCAGAGGCTCAAGCTCTAGACAAGCCTCAGAAGCCCCCAGCTCCAGATTACTCCAGGTTTCAGGCCTGCCCCAGCAATAGGCAAGCCCCCACAGCTCTAGTTATCAAACCAGCACACAAAGACCTAGCCTGACTTCTATACAATAGAATTTGGGCCCACTCCAAGTCCCATACTAGCACATACTGCTCATCCCATACAGCCCCAGTCTTCGGGTCCACTTTAGCACCAGCTCAGCACCTGTGACCTCAGCTATCAGGCCAATGCCCTTGAACACAGGCTCCAGGAGTGCCTAGCACCAGGTATACTGCAGCCCTGCAGCACCAAACTCCAGGCCACACCCTGTAACCCTACCTCCAGCAGACACAAGGGTTGAAGCATCCTCTAGCAGACCTAGGGTCCAGGCCTGTCCCAGGAAAACCTAGCTCTGGGTCAGTCCCCACAGACCCAGGCTCCAAGACCACTTCTGTGGACCAAAACACCAACCCAGTGCCCACAGCCCAAGGTTCCAAGACCCCCATGACTCCAGACACACCTTGTGGTCCTAGGCTCCAGGGACTCAGGCTACTCTCCCACCCCAACAACAGGCAATCTCTAGGTTCCAAGACACTACCTGTGACCCCTGTATTCCAGATTCTCTACTAGACTTTGGTGCCAGGCCAGCCACTATGGACCAAAGATCCAGGATGAACCACCCCTACAGACCCAGGCTCCATGCCCGCACCCATGATCCCAGGACCCATGCCTATTCCTATAAACTCAGGCTTCAGGCCTATCCCAGTGGACCTAAGGGTCAGGCCCATCCCAGAAACTATCTGGCCCTTGCAGTCCCAAGTGCAAAGCCCACCTCAGCATCCATCAGCCACTATAAACCTAGATTTTAGACTGGATCCCATGGATTATAGATTATAGCCCCACTTTTGTGGACTGAGATTCTAGGCCCATTCCTATAGATCTAATCAAGTCCATTTCAGTGGATCTAGGCTCCATGCCCAACTTCATATCTAGGCACTAGGTCTCCCTGCCTGAGGACTCTAGCAGTAAGCCCGCCTGTAATCCATGATGCATGCCCTTCCCAGAATCTTTAGACGGACTGGTGAAGAGCATCCCAAGACAAAGCTTCTGCCATGTCTACTCATTTGAATGTACAGATACCAATGCATATACACAAGGATCCAGAACAATCAGGAACATGATATCACAAAAAGAACAAAATAAATCAGGTGTAACTCTCTTGAAAGAGATGGAGATAGATGAACTGGCTGACAAAAAAAATTCAAAGTCATTGTTTTAAAGCAGCTCAGCAAACTTCAAAAAGTACAGAGAAACAGAATCAGGAAAACAATAAGAAATTTATCAAAGGGATTGAAATTATAAAAGCAAACATACAAATTTCATCACTGACGAATGAAAAGAATGCAAGGAAAAATGTAATAGCATCAAACAGCAGAATTGATCAACCATATGAAAGAATGTGTAAACTAGAAAACACATTTTTTGAAAATAAGCCAGGTGTGGTGGTACATGCTTGTAATCTCAGCAACTTGGCAGGCAGAGGCAGGAGGATAACAATGGTAGAGCACTTGCATTTGCAAAGTATGCACAGGCCCTGGGTTCAACCCACCAGGAAAGAAAAGAAAAAGAAAGGAAGAGAGAGAGGGGGAGAGAGAGGGAGAAGAAAGAAAAGAAAAAGAAAGGAAAGAAAGAAAGAATGAATGAATGAATGAATGAAAGAGAGAGAGAGAGAGAGAAAGGAAAGGAAAAGAATGAAAGGAAGGAAGGGAAGGAGGGAGGGAAGGAGGGGGAGGGAAGGAAGGAAGGAAGGAAGGAATAAAGGAAGTCAGGAAGGAAATGTATATATACACACAGTTGTTGTTAGGTGCCTTCGAGTCATGTCTGACTCATAGGGACCCTCATAGGGTTTTCAATGGCTGACTGTTACAGGATTGCCTCAGGAGTGGATTGCCACATACTTCTCCCATTTTTGCGGTGCTGGGAATCAAACTCCGGACCTCAGAGACAGCAAAGCAGCACTCTACCAACTGAGCTAAATCCCAGCTCATATATACACAGAAGCTTCCCTTTATCCACAGAGTTACTTTCCATGACTTACAGTAGATACCTGAACCCACAGAAAGTACTGAATCCTATAAATACATACATACATACATACTGTTTTGCATAATACATACATAATTGTGATAGAGTTTAATTTATAATTTATTTTTAATATATAAAGTAGGCAAAATAATCACTAATAATAAATATTTTTGTTGTTGTTAGGTGCCGTCGAGTCGGTCTCTGACTCATAGCAACCCTCATAGGGTTTTCAATGGCTGTTTTGGGATTGCCTTGGGAGTGGATTGCCAGGTCCTTCTCCCGTTTTTGCGGTGCTGGGAATTGGACTTGGGACCTCAAGACTGCAGCTCAGCGCTCTACCAACTGAGCTAAATCCCAGCCCAATAATAAATAGAACAATTATAAAAGTATTCTGTAATAAAGATTATATGAATGTGCTCTCTCTCCCAAAATATTTTATTGTACTGCACTCTTCTCCTGATGATGTGAGATAATACTATACCTATGTGATGAAGTGAAGTGAGGTGAATGATGTAGGCATTGGGATGTAGTTTTAAGATGCCACATAAGGGTTACTTGGTCACAAGCACTGCAATATCATGACAGTTGATCTGATAACTGGGATGATTACTAAATGATTAATGGATGAGTAGCATATACAATGTAGATATGCCAGAAAAAAGAATGAGTGTCCCAGCACAGTTTGGGATGGCATGTGATTTCATCATGCTATCTCTAAAAATGTGCAACTTAATTTTTATATTATTTCTGGAATTTTCCATTTAATATTTTTGGACCACAGTTGACCACAGGTAACTGAAACCATCATAAACAAAAGTCAAGAAAGGTGAGAAACTACTATAGTCAGAGAAAAAAAAGAAAAAAATGAATGAAAAGAACAAAGAAGATCATAAGATTTATGCAATAGCAACAAAAGAGCAAAATATTTGATTTATAGATTTTAAGAAAAAGAGGAAAAAAACAGAGGCCAGAAAGACAATTTAAATAAATAATAGCAGAAAAAATCTCATGTCTGGGGAAACATAAATATTGAAGTTCGAGATAGTAAAACTTCTCCAATTGTATTTAATCCAAAGAAGATTACATAAAGACATATTGTAATCAAGCTATCAGAAATTAAAGACAAAGATGGCTGGGGATATATCTCAGTGATAGAGCATGTACCTAGCATGCACAAAGCACTGTGGTCAGCACCAAAAACCAAGCAAGTAATAACACAGCCATTAAAAAAATAATAATAATGACAAAAGGAGGATCCTGAAAGCAGCCAGAAGAAAGATGTATATCACATATAAGAGAGTTCAGTGAGGCTAGCAGTAAATTTTTCAGTAGAATCCTCATAGACCAAGAGAGAATAGGATTATGTATTCGAAGTGCTAAGAGCTAAAAACTACCAAAGAAGAATGTGGTACTCAGGAAAGCTGTCTTTTGGAAATGAAAGTGAGAGAGAGATTTTGCCAGGCTAATAAAAGATGTGGGAGTTCATCACTACCAGACCTGTATCACTAGAAATACTAAACAGATTTCTTCAAGCTGAAAGACTCTAATTGGTAAAAGAAAAATATATGAAAGTATAAAAATTACTGGTAAAAGTAGATAACACAGTCAAATTCAGAATATTCTAATACTTTTAAAACGGCTTATAAGTCAAATATCTTTAGTGTAAAGATTGCAAGACAAAACTATTTTTAAAGGTTGATAAGCTTGTTTATTTCAAATCCAAACAAATCTGTAGAAATACTTAACTATCTTCCAACCCTCCACAGAGAAAATCATAACACTCTTGGGCAATGTTAAAAACTGATATAGATTTTTAAATATATGATCAGCAATTGAGAGACTCAATATTATAAAGATGCATATGCACCCATATTGATTTTCAGGTTCTGTATGACACCAATCATAACAAAACATGCACGCATTTTTAATTAGATATTTTAAGATGATTATAGATTTATATTGTTTTTTTACTTATTGGAAGTTTTTAATGTACAACTTAATGGGTTTCATTATGACATGGGTTTCATTGTGACATTTCCATAAATACATTTCATTGTATATTGTTCACATAACTTCCCCCTTACCCTCTCAAGACCCTCCTCTTTTACCCCCCCCCCAATCCCCCACACACACCAATGGTCTCCTTTCTACTTGCATGTCTTTTGGGGAGAATATTTATCTATATATGTGCATCCCAATTTTAAGTCCAAGCTTTTTTCTATAGTGATCTACCTTTTTACATTCTCAGCAGTATTAGATGAGTGATCTAGTCTGTTTACATTAATGCCAGTCTTTGGTATTATTACTATTATTATTATTTTATTAATTATAGCTATTCTTGTAAGTTTTTTTCCATCTTTCCCCTTTTTGTTTCTACCATACTCATAAAGTTTTGCTGTTTACATTGAAGTTGACCTCTCTGCCTTCATCCCTCCTCTTTCACCCTCTTCCCCCTCCTATCTTCTCCAATCATCACGTCCCTTTGCTAGATCCCGCCCTCCTTTTTCCACTCCTTAAATTGATCCTTCTGCACTGTTTAATTGAGTTTTTTTGTTCTGTTTCAATTTATGTATAGTATTTTTTCCTTCCTTTAACTTTGACTCATCTCCCACATATGAGCGAGAACATATGATATTTCTCTTTTGGGGCTTGTGTTTGTTCACTTAAGAAGATGTTCTTCACTTCCATCCATTTTGTTGCAAATGACATTATTTCATTTCTTTAATTGCTAAGCAGTACTCCATTGTATATATGTACCATAATTTTTTTATCCATTCTTCTGTTGATGGGCACTTTGGTTGATTCCATATCCTTGCTATTGTGAAAAGTGCTACATTGAATATGGAGATGCAGGTGTCTCTGTGGTACTCTGACTCTTCTCCCTTTGGGTATATTCCCAGTAGTGGTATAGCTGGGTCATATGGCAATTCTATTTTTAGTTTTCTGAGGTATCTCCTATATTGATTTCCAAAGTGGTTGAACCAATTTACAGCCCCACCAACAGTGTAAGAGGGCTCCTGTCTCTCCACAACCTCACCAGCGTTTGTTGTTATTTGTTTTATTGATCTTGGCCATTCTTACTGGAGTAAGGTGGAATCTCAGAGTTGTTTAGATTTGCATTTCCCTATTGAGCATCCCTATTGAGGGATGTTGAGCATTTTTTCATGTGTTTCATGGCCTTACAAACTTCTTCATTTGAGAACTGTCTGTTCTGTTCCTTTGTCCGCATGTGTATTGGATTATTTGTTGTCTTGGGAGTTGCTTTCTTGAGCTGTTTGTAAATTCTGGAAATTAGTCCTCTGTCCAATGTATAGGATGCAAAGATTTTCTCCCATTCAGTGAGGACTTCCTTGACTCTGTTGATTATTTTCTTTGCTGTACAAAAGCTTTTTAATTTCATGTAATCCCATTTATCTATTCTTATTGCAATTTCCTGAGCAATTAGAGTCTTAAGGAAATGCTTTCCTATGCCTATATGTTGGACTGTATTGCCTATCTTTCCTTCTAGTAATTTTAAAGTTTCTGGTTTTATGTTGAGGTCTTTTATCCATTTTGAGTTAATTCTCTTGCATATTGAGAGGTGCAGGTCTGTTTTCATTTTTCTGTAAGTAGATATCCAAGTTTCCCAGCACCATTTGTTAAAAAGGCTATCCTTTCTCTAATGCTCCTGCTTTGCTCCTTTGTCAAAAATCAGGTGGCTATAGATGTGTTGGTGTATCTCTGGGTCCTCTATTCTGTTCCACTGGTCTTCAGGCCTGTTTTTGTGCCAGTACCAAGCTGATTTTGCTACTACAGCCCTGTACTATAGTTTAAATTCAGGGATTGTGATCCCACCTACAGTAGTTTTGCAGCTTAAGAGTGTTTTGTCTATACAGGTTTTTTTGTTTATGTTTCCACATGACTTTTGGATCATTTTTTCTATTTCTATAAAGTCTGTCATTGGAATTTTAATGGGGATTGCATTAAATCTATAGAGTGCTTTTTGTAGCATAGCCATTTTTACAATATTTATTCTCCCAACCCATAAGCAGGGGAGGTCCTTCCACCTTTTAGTATCCTCTGCAATTTCTTTATTGTTTTGAAGTTTTCCTTGTAGAGATCTGCAGGATCTTTAGTTAGACTGATTCCAAGGTATTTAAGTTTTTGGTGGGCTATTGGGAAAGGAATTGTAGCTTTAATTTCCTTCTCTTCCTGCTCACAGTTGGTGTAAAAGAAGGCTACTGCTTTTGGGGTGTTAATTTTGTATCCTGCCAATTTGCTAAAGGAGTTAATTAGCTCTAAAAGTTTTCTAGAGGAAATTTTGCAATCCTTTAGGTAAAGTATCATGTTACCCACAAATAAGGATAATTTGACCTCTTATTTATCTACTTGTATCCCTTTGATTTCTTTTTCTAGTCTAATTGACCTGGCTAGGACTTCAATCAATCATCTTCAACAATGTTAAATAACATCCTGGACATCCTGGTCTTGTTCCCAATCTTAGAGGAAATTGTTTCAATTTTTCTCCATTTAATATGATGTAGGCTATAGGTCTGTCATAAATGGCCTTTATGATGTTAAGGTATTTTCCTGTTATGCCTATCTTCTCCAGGGTTTTTATCATGAAAAGGTGTTACACTTTGTCAAAGGCTTTCTCACCATCAATTGAGATATTCATGTGATTTTTGTTTGCAAGCTTCTTGATACATTAATTGATTTTTGTATGTTGAGCTAGCCTTGCATCTGTGGAATAAATCCCACTTGGTCATGACGAACTATTTTCTTAATATGTTCCTGAATACTGTTTTCCAGGATTTTGTTGAGAATTTTTGCATCAATGCTCATTAGGGAAAATGGTCTATAATTATCTATCTGAGATGTATCCTTGCCTGGCTTAGGTATCAAGATGATAGTTGCTTCTTAGAATGAATTTTGGGAGTGCTCCCTCCTTTTCTACTTTTTGAAATAACTTGATGAAAACTGGTGTTAATTCTTCTTTTAATGTTTGGTAGAATTCTGCTGTGAACCCATCAGGCCCTGGGCTCTTCTTTGTTGGGAGAATTTTTTTTACCTTTTCTATTTCAGCATATGTAATGGGTTTGTTTAGGTCACTTATGTCCTCTGGGGATAATTTTGCTAAATCATATGTGTTAATAAATTTATCCATTTCTTCTGTATATTCATATTTTTTGGAATACAATTTCTCAAAGTATTCCCTGATGATTTTCTGTATTTCATTGGAATTGGTGATTATGATCCCTTTTTCATCTCTAATTTTCATGACTTTGGCCTTTTCTTTTTTCATTTTGATGAGATTGGTCAGGGGAGCATCTATCTTGTTAATCTTCCCAAAGAACCAGCTCTTAGTCTCATTAATTCTTTGAATTATTTTTAGATTCTAATTGAGATATATCTGCCTTGGTCTTGACAATTTCTTCCTGAGTGCTCCTTTTGGGATTGATTTGTTGTTGGCTTTCTAGTCTTGGGATGTATCATTGGGTCATTTATTTAGCTCATCCCTACCTTATTGATGAAGGCACTCAATACTATGAACTTCCCTCTTAGAACTGCCTTTGCTGTATCGCATATGTTTTGGTAGAATGTGTTTTCATCCTCATTCGATTGCAGGAATTTTTAAATTCCCACTTTAATTTCTTCAATAATCCACTGATCATTCAGCAATATATTATTTAGTCTTCATGAATTTGTAAAATTTCTGGTGTTTTTCTTGTGTTTGAGTTTCAATTTCATTCCATTGTGGTCTGATAAGGTACAGGGGATGATTTCTACTTTTTTGTATTTATTGAGGCTACTTTTGTGTACTAAAATGTGATCTATCTTAGAGAAAGTTCCATGTGGTGCTGAGAAGAATGTGTATTCCTCATCATATGGATGGAATATTCTCTAGATATCTGTGAGTTCCAGTTGGTCTAAGGTGCAGATTAATCTCATTGTATCTCTGCTGAGTTTTTGTTTTGATGACCTATCTTTTGGCAAAAGTGGGGTATTGAAGTCTCCCATAATTATTGTGTCTAGACCAATGTAATCCTTTTTTTCCCATAAAGTTTGTTTTATGATGCTAGGTGCCCCTATATTTGGAGAATATATGTTAAGTAACATTATTGGATCCTGGTTGATTGTTCCTTTTAGTAATATGTAGTGTCCTAATTAGTTTTGGATTGAAGGTTGATTAATCTGAAATTAGTATTATGACTCCTGCTTTTTTTGTTTTCCCCCTGCTTGGTATATTGCTTTCCAACCCTTACCTGTTACAGTCTTTGTGGATTAGGTGAGTCTCTTGAATGGTACATATCAAGGGTTTATGTTTTTTCAGCCAATTGGTCAATCTATGTCTCTTAATTGGTGAGTTAAGACCATTTACATTAAGAGTAATTACTGAGAAGTGTCTATTTTTATGCATCCAGTCAGTACTTGTTACTGGTTTTTGATTCATGTTTATCTTATTTCTTTCTTGATTTCCTTTGTTGAGTGCTCATTTCTTTGATCTTCTATGTAGTGTTGTCTTATCTTCTTGGTATGTAGTAGTTGATTGAGGATCCTCTGTAATGCTGGTTTGGTGGTTGTAAATCATTTGAACATGGCAATATCATGGAATATCTTATGCTCCTCATCTGTTTTAAAAGATAACTTTACTGGGTATTA
Source organism: Pedetes capensis (assembly GCA_007922755.1). Classification (NCBI taxonomy): domain Eukaryota; kingdom Metazoa; phylum Chordata; class Mammalia; order Rodentia; family Pedetidae; genus Pedetes; species Pedetes capensis. The sequence goes on along the minus strand of VMDO01026342.1, from coordinate 13,160 downwards.
TATACTTAGTTGGAAGTTGTTCTTTATCAGAACGTGGACAATAAGTGTCCAGCCCCTTCTAGCTTTCAATTTTGATGTGGAGAAGTCTGCAGTTATTTTAATGGGTTTGCCTTTAAACGTTAGCTGAGGTTTTACCCTAGCTGCTTTCAAAGCTGCTTCTTTGCTGTCCAATGTAAACATTCATACAATATGTCATGGGGAGGATCTCTGGGTGGGGTTCTGAATGACTGAGTTGTGTAAGAATCAAGAACTTGGATTAGCTCTGGAAAGTTTTCATTCAGAATGTCCTAGAATAAGTTTCCTAATCCTCTTGTGTTCCTTTCTACTCCTTCAGGGACTCCCTGAATTCTTAAGTTTCACTTTTTAATTTTGCCTGAAATCTCTTGGAGATCTAGCTGGTATTGCTTCATCATTTTCTCTATCTTAGCTTGCATGTAGGTAATATCTTGTAATCCTTTGTTAGTGTCTGATATTCTTTGTTCAGCCCTGTCCAGTCTCAATGTTGAGAATTCTATTGCTGTATTTATTGCATTCAGCTTGCCTTGCATCTCAAAGATTGCAGAGGGTTTTTTCTGACCATTTTTAGCTGTGAGGAGGGTACAGATCTGGATGAGATAGCTTCTTCTTGAGGATCTTGAGGGTGCTGGTAGTATTAGCTTTGATATCTCTTAGCATATTAATAACCAAAACTCTGAATTCTAATTATAGAAATCAGGATCGTTTGGTATTGTCTGTTAAGAGGCTTTGGTCTGTGGGATCTTTGCATCCAGCATGTCCTTTCATGTCTTGTGCATTTGTTGTTGTTGTTGTTGTTGTTGTTATTGTTGTTGTTGAGGCTTTTTCATTGCTTGGTCTGAGAATTAGGATCCATACCCTCCAAGTGTGAAGAGCTTCTCCCTCTGGTGTTTCTTTGAGCTTGGGTGATGCTGAATCTCTGGCACTTTTCTCTCACTCCCCTGCCCTGGATTTTGCAGCCTCAGATCCCAATGGCTAGGATTTGCTGCAGAGCCTGCATTCAGTGCTGTCCCCTACAGTTTTTCTCTGACCCTTGCATTACCAGCCCCCAGTTGGTCTACAGCCTACATTGTGAGTCCTCGGTTGGCTAGTCTGTGGGGCTCTTACTCCGAATCACCAGACCTACCCAAACTGAGATGCCTTGTTCTAGACCAGTTCTCCTAGATTCAGGGAGCCATCAGCTCATGTCACTCTTCTCTGTGCCCTGGACTCTCTACCCCTCAGTTTCCTGCTCTCCAGTTCACTATTCCAATGGGACCGGAGACCAGGGATGCAACAATCTCTGTTTCTCTACTGGGGGAGGTGGAGGGAGGGGAGATGAGGGATGAAGAAGGAAAAAGAAAAAACAGCAAACAAAAAACCAGAAGGAAAACAACAACATCACAGCAGAACAGAAAAGAACATCTTCAAGACACACACAGACAAAAATGCTTAATAGAACTAACAAGCCATGAAGGAAAAAAAAAAAAAAAGAGGGAAAACAACAAACACAAACCTACAGAAAAGAAGATCAAGACACACAAAGACAAAAACAATGCAACAAATCTAACAAGCAATGAAGAAAAAAAAAACAGAAGGAAAGGAACATCGACAACACGAAACACACACACACACACACACACACACACACAAAGGAACACTGAGAAAGAAAAGAGAATGAGGAAGTAGGGTATACTAGAGAGATCAGGTTAAACCACCTTTCCTACTACCAGCAGCAGTCATCAACTTTCTGAGAGGGCCCCGCCTCACTTCCTTTAGGTGAGTGTCCTTGCCTGGTGTTTTGTGGTCTCTCCTTCCTGCCTGCTGCTGTCATGGGAAGCCGTACAGGGTTGTTCAACTTTGTCCCTACTGGTGCCTCTGTGTATAGATCTGTTTTCATTGTTCTCTTGTGTAAATTTTTCTAAGTAGTGAAGTGTTGGGGAACCCTAAAGTGTACCACCAAGGTAGGAGCCCATCTGGTCCACTTGGAGGACTTACCTCTGTCCTCTAGGGCGTGACCCTTGCCCTAGACATCCTGGTCCTTCACTCCTACGCCTCCCATCAAATAACCTAAGATGGCCCCAGACCAGTCCAGCTCTGGAATTACAACCTCCACTCTGATTGTTCACCCAGACCCCTATGATTTGTCAGTAAAGTGACACTCATGATTGGCTCGGCCCATGCCTTATCCACCTATCAAAATTGCACAGATGCAAGCCTCTATTTGCATGGCAGTTGGTGGCAGTTGTCCCAGGGACAGGCCCTGCCATGATTGACCACTCCCTAATCTACCTCCCTCCTGGAGTGTATATAAGCAGGCCACTGGCCACCCCTAAAAACCTCTTGTCTTCACCTGCAATGTGGATCCCATCACCATGGACCATTGCACCCTACTCCAGAGACTTAAGATCTTCAATCAACAAGACTTTCAAGCAAGACTCCATGTCAAGCCCAGGGGCCCTGAAGAGCTGAAGGCACCTAATAAGACACGAAGCACTCTGCAATTCCTTCCCTTGCCTGGGGAGGAGGAGAATAGAGAAGGCAAGCTGAGAGAGTCAAGACCAGCGCAGACCATCAGCACCAATGACATCCTTTGACTTGTTCCTGTTTTCCCTTGCAGGAGCAGCTGAATAAAACCCTTGTTCTCTTTTATAATAAGAAGGCTCCTGAAGTCCTTCTTTGGCACCATCAACCTCCTCTCACCTTAGCCCCGAGAGTCCTGGGATTTCACCTAGTGTTGAGGCAAGACTCTGAGACCTTGTTATGCTGGAGCTAAACCCCAAAAGTGAAGATAGCTTTATTTTGAGATTTCTCAGTTCCACTGCAGGGAAAGGGATCTTCCCTATCCACTCTCTCGCTGAAAGCTGGCAGGTATAGGGGAAGGGGTTTCTGCACAGTGTCCCTCCAGTGGGGGATGATGGTGGAAAGTCCACACCTGTTGGGTTCTTCCTGGGCCCCCCCCCTCTCTCTCTCTGTTGTGGGTGGAAGCAAGAGGTGGGTGCCCCAATGCTGCACCCAATGGCAAGGCTGTCCTTTTGAGAGTTCTGCTTCCCCCACAGAGCTCGTGCGATGAGAACTCTCAATTCAGAGAGCACAGCCCCAGACCAATTGGCAGGAGCAGCTGGTTGCACAAGCCAGATCTTAATGTTGAGCCCTCTGCCCACTTGTGTCTCCTGAGCCCCTCAGTACTCACTCACAGATCCCAGGCTGCAGTGGGCAGGATGATATAATTCAACCCCTGGTGGATCTGTAGCCTGTGCACCCATGTGGGAGTTGCACCACAACACTCTCCTGGCACAAACTACAAGGCTGGGGCCTCTGCAGCTGTGGAGGAATGGAGGCTATGCTGTAGGTGCTGCCCCAGCTACTGCCTGGGCGTACTCTGCCCACCCACCGGCTCCATGCCACACCACACTCACTCGCCAGTCCCATGCTGCAATGGGCAGGATGATATTGTGTCACACCTGGTAGATCTGAGGCCTGCACTCCCATGTGGGACTTGTGCACCGCTGCTGCTCTCCTAACACAAACTACGTGGCCAGGACCTTCACCATGGGAGAATGGTAACTGCACCTGGTGTCCAAGACTCACTCACCAGGTGCTCTCTGTGAGAAGTGCTGCCTGTGTCTTATCAGCAGGATGTTGGTGGGTTGCCAGGGTTGCACTCCGTGGTGGATCCGAGCTCCAGATGCCCGCCTGGAATTTTCCCTGGGCTGTATTCTCTCTGTGCTGTGGTCTGGGCAATGGGAGATTGTCCACTGTGGTTTCTCTAGTTCCTCTCCACTTTGGATTGCAATCTCATTGTCCCCCTGGTTCTGTCCACTGTCTGTGTGGTCCATGTGTGGAAGGAATTGTTGGTGAGTTTCCTGGTGGTGAGGCTCTGTGCAGCTGCAAATTTTCTCTTCCTGCTATAACAAATCTCCACATTTCTGCTAGCATACTCTCAATGATCTGCCGCACTGATTCCTCCCTATTTAAACTTTTTCTGGAGTTGGTGGTATTTACCCAACCTATGGATTTAAATATATATATATATATATATATATATATGTTGTTGTTAGCTGCCGTCAAGTCGGTATCCGACTCATAGCGACCCTCATAGGGTTTTCAATGGCTGACTGTTTCAGAATTGTATTGGGAGTGGATTGCCAGGCCCTTCTCCCATTTTTGCGGTGCTGGGAATTGAACTCCGGGCCTCAGAGACTGCAGCACAGCGCTCTACCCACTGAGCTAAATCCCAGCCCATATATATATATATATATATATATATATATATATATATATGTCTGTATACCCCTACCTCTTATCTAACTTATTACTCTGACTGATCAATGTGTGTTCTAAACTATTGTTTAAGCTCTCCTTTTCCTCTGAGTCAGAAGGCAGGTGTTAGCTGTCCACCATCTTAGCCACTGCCCTCGACAAAACCATTAAAAATAATAATATTTATACTAATATTTTAAGGGATTGTTAAAAATGCACATTATAAAATAGGTAATTGTAACATCAAAACATAAAATAAGAAGAGTGGAATACAAGTGTTGAGTATTTCTATGTAAACAAAGTTAAGTTGTTATTAGTTTCAAATCACCTGTTATAACCATGAGATGATTTAGGTAAGCTTCATGATAACCACAAAGCAAAAAATTATAGTACATACATAAAACATAAAATGTAAGGATAAAAGCATACCACTAAAGAAAACCATATAATCACAAAGGAAGGCAGCAAATGAGGAAGAAACAAAGGACCAAAAATGACTAAAAAAGAATTAGCAAGAAGACTATAGTAAGTTTATACCTATCAATAATTACCTTGAAGGTAAAAGGACTTAATTATCCAATGAAAAGATGTAAAGAAGATAAGTGCGTAGGCCAAACTATATGCTGCCTACAAACGACTCTCTTTACCTTTAAGGACACACATAGACTGAAAGGGAAAAGACACAAAAATATATCCAAAAAGATACCAGGGGTAGCTATGCTTATAAAATAGAGGGATATTTTCATTATATAATAATAAAGAGGTCAAGTTATTAAAACATCATAACAGTTGTAAATTTATGGCATATGCACTCAACATTGGAATACTTAAATACATAAAGATCTGAGGGGAGAGATAGATTATAACACAATGAGAGTACAGGACTTCAATACTTCATTCTCAGCAATGCACAGATCATCCAGACAGAAAAACAATAAGGAAATATCAGCCTTAAACTACACTTTAGAACAAACGGAACTAACAGATTTGTATAGAACATTCCATGCAACAGTAGCAAAAGATACATCCTTCTCAAGATCACATGAAACATTCTCCAGAATAGATTGTGTTAAGCCACAACACAAGTCTTAAAATTTTTAACATTAAATCATATCAAATATCTTTTCTGGCCACAATTGTATGAACTAGAAATCAATAACTGGAGGAATTTGGGGAAATTTGCAAAACACATAGAAATTAAATGACATATTCGTGAGAAACCAATGGGTCAAATAAGAAAAAACAAAATGGAAACTACCAAAACTTATGGGATGCAGCAAAATTGGTTCTAAGAAGGAAATGTATAGCAGTAAATGCCTACATCAAGCCAGGCACAGTGGCACATGCCTATAACCCCAGCTACTCAAGAGGCTAAGGCAGGAAGACTCCAAGTTCAAGCCCAGAGACAGTCTGCAAAACTTAGTGAGATTGTCTCAAAATGTTAAAAAAAATAATAAAATTAAATTAAAAATGAAATGCCTATTTCAAAAGAAAGGTCTCACATAAATAACCTAATATTACAACTCAAGGAATATAAAACAGAGGAATAAATTAACCTAAAATTAGAATATGGAATAAATAATAATGATCTTGAACAGAAATAATTGAATTAGAGATTAGAAAAATAATAGAAAAGATCAGCAAAACTAAGAGTTGGTTTTTGGAAAAGGCAAACATATGCAACAAACCTTTGTCTAACATAACAAAAAAAGAAAGAAAATTCAAGCTAATAAAATCAATAATGAAAGGAAATATTTCAACTGATACCACAAGCATAAAAGGATCACAAGAGACTTACGATCAAGCAACAAATTGTATAACCCACAAGAAATGAATAAATTCTTAGACACATACAATCTACCAAGACTGAATCATGAAGAAACAGAAAATCTGAATATATCAATAATGAGTAATGAAACTCAATCTATAACGAAAAGCCTCCCATCAAAGAGATCTAGGACTTGATGACTTCACGTCTCAATTCTAACACATTTAAAGAACAAATATGAATTCTTCTCAAATGCTTCCCCCAAAAATTAAAAAGTAAGGAATACCTCCAAATTCATTTTATAAGGCTAGCCTCACCCTGCTACCAAAGCCAGCAAGAACGCAAGAAAATAAAATTACAGTCCAATATCTTCAATGAACATAGATGCAAAAATTCTCAACAAACATTAGCAAACCAAAGTCAACAAAACATTAAAAGAGTCATTCACCCTGATCAAATGAAATTTATCTCTGGGATGCAAGAGATATGTATGGGGTACCAAATACACAAATGCATGAATGTAATACACCACATTAATAGGATGAAGGACTAAAATTACATGATCATCTCAACAGATGCAGAAAAAGTATATGACAAAATTCTGCATTCTCTCATGACAAAAACTCTTAAAAATGAAGTATAGAAGGAATGTACCTCAACACAATAAAGGCCATATGTGAGAAACCTCTGGCTAACATAATCAATGGTGAAAAGTTGAAAGATTTTCCTCTAAGACTGGGAACAAGACAAAGATGTCCACTCTCACCACTTCTGCTCAACATAGTTTTGGAAGTCCTATCCAGATGAATTAGACAAGAGAAAGAAAGAAAAGGCATCTAATTGAGAAGGAAGAAATTTAATTGTCTATATTTGCAGATAGTATGAATATATATATATTTTTTTCCACCAAAAAACTCTTAGAATAAAAAGTTGGTAAAGTTGCAAAATACACAATCAGCAAACAAAAATCAGTAGCATTTCTATGCTCTAGCAATGAACTATCTGAAAAAGAACAAAGAAAACAATCTCATTTGCAATAGTTATAAAAAATAAAAAGCATAAGAATACATTTAACCAAGGAAGTTGTCACGGTTTGAACATAAAATATCACCCAAGTTCACATGTTTCAATGTTTGGAACTCAGATACTGGCACTGTCCTGAGCGGCCATGAAACTTTTGGAGATAGGATTCTTGATTTTTGGAAGTAACTCTGTGGGGGAGGGCCTTTGGAGATATTTTTCCCCTGAACCCACAGCCCAAGTCTCTCTCTGCTTCATTCCCCACCATACCATGCCATGAGTTCATGTAACAGGCCCTGCCACCTTCAAACCTGTCCACCATTATGGACTGATCTCCTAACGGTGAGCTTCCAATAAAATTTTTCCTCTAGAAGTGAAAGACTGATAGCTGTAAAATATTGATTACAGAAACTGAAGAAAACACAAATAAATGAAAACTTATTCTATGTTCATGGATTAGAAGAATTAATATTGTTAAAGTATCCATACTATTAAAAGCGATTTACAGCTGGAGGAATCACACTCCCTAATTTCAAAATATATTTTAAAGCTATTATAATCAAAGCAGTATGGTACTGGCATGCAAACCGATACTTTGATCAATGGAAGAGGAAACTCAAATATAGAAATAAACTCAAATATTTATGATCAATTGATTTTTTTTCTCTATTAGAGAAACCTGACCCCAGGGCTGCATGCATACTTTGCAAGCTTTCTACCACTGAGCTGCACCGTTAGCCCCTTAAAAAATTTTTTTTTACCTCAAAACAGGGTCTCATTAAGTTATACAGGGTGTCTGTGACCTCAAACTTGCAATCCTCTTGCCTCTGCCTCCCTAGTCACTAGGATTACAGTCATGTGCCACCACACCTGGCTAGTAAGTTGATTTTTTTACAAAGGTCCCAAGAACACACAATGGAAAAGAGACAGTTTTTCTAACAAACAATGGAGTTGGGAAAATTGGATATCACCATAGAAAAGAATGAAAGTGGATTTTTATCTAATATCACACATAAAAATCTACTAAAAATAGATTAGACTTAAATATAAGACCTGAAACTATAAAACTACTAGAAGTAAACATAGGAGAAATGCTCTGTGACATTGGTTTGGGTAACAATTTCTTGGATAGGAACTAAAAATAATAGACAACTAAAAAGGAAAAAGTAGATAAACAGGATTATATAGAACTAAAAAGCTTCTGCACAGCCATTAAAATAATCAACAGAGTAAAGAGACAACCCATGGATTAGGAGAAAATATTTACAAACCATATATCTGTTGTTTTGTTATTGTTAGGTGCCATCAAGTTAGGTCCTACTCATAGCAACTACAACAGAGGAAACACTGCCTGGCACTGTGCCATGCCCTGCCCTATTGTCAGTGCTTCTCTGCTATTCATAGGGTTTTCAATGGCAGATGACTTTGGGAGTGGATTGCCAGGTCCTTCTCCCTAGCCTGCAGCACCTGGTATTCCCAGGCAGCTTCCCATCCAAGGACTAATCAAGCTGACCCTCCTTAGCTTCCAAGATCAGGCAGGATCCAATGCCAGGGTGCAATGGCTGCAGACCATATTATCTGTTAAGAAGCTAATATCCAAAATATATAAAGAATTCAAACAACTCAATAGAAAGAGAATAGTCCTAAAAAATAGGCAATGGATCTAAATAGACATTGCTCAAAAGAAATATAAGAATGGCCAACAGATATATGAAAAAATGCTCAACATCTCTAATCATCAGGGAAATTTAAATTAAAGATCACAACGAAGCCAGGCACTGTGGCACATGCCTGTAATCTCAATTACTTGCCAAGGCAGGAGGATTGCATGTTGGAAGCCAGAGGTAGCCTGTACAATTTAGTAAGATTCTGTTTCAAGATAAAAAAATTAAAAAGGGGCTGGGGTGCAGCTCAGTGATTGAATGTTTTCCTAGTATGTGTGAGGCCCTAGGTTCAACCACAAAGAAATATCACTTCATACCTGTTAGAATGGCTATTAGCAAAAAGACAAAAGAAATGCTGGAGAGGATGTGGAGAAAAATGAGTCCTGGTATACTGTTGGTGGGAATGTAAATTAGTCAGCCATTTTGGAAAAGAGTATGAGTTTTCTCATAAAACTAAAAACAGAATTACTCTGTGATCCAGCAGACTTTCTACTGGATATATATCTAAAAGACATGAAACTAGTATGTTCAAGAGATAGTGGAATTCCCTTGTTTACTGTAGTGTTATTTATAATAATCAAGATATAGAATCAACCTAAGTGTACACGAGTCAATGAATATATGTTGTGGTTGTTGTTAGGTGCCATCGAGTCATGTCCGACTCATAGCGACCCTCATAGGGTTTTCACTGGCAGATTGTTTCAGGATTGCCTTGGGAGTGGGTTGCCACATCCTTCTCCCATTTCTGTGGTGCTGGGAATCGAACTCGGGACCTCATAGACTGCAGAGTGGCGCTCTATATTCATATATATTCATATGAATATATATATTCATATATGATAGTCATATCATAATTCATTATATGTAACATATATAATGATATATTAATCAGCCTTGAAAAAGAAGGAAATCCTGTTATTTTCAGCAACATGGATGAACCTGAAGGACATTATGAAATAAGCCTACCACCAAAGACACATATAGCATGATGTCACTTATATAGGGAATCTAAAAACAGTGAACTCAGAAGCAGAGACTAGAATAGTGATTATCAGAGGAGAGGCGGGATGGCCTGGAGATGTTAGTGTTAGAGATTTGTTTGTCACAGGATGCAAAATTTCTATTAGACAAGAGGAAGAAATACAAGTTATCTATTGTACAACATAGTTAATAACATAGTTATTAATAACATAATTAATAACAACATAGTTAATAACACTGTACTGTCTTCTGGACAACCACTAAAATACTAGATTTTAAGTGTTCTCACCTCAAAATGAAAAGTATATGAGGTAATGCGTATGTTAATTAGCCCTATTTAGCCATTCCAAAATGTATGCACTTTTTAATTTTTGCTGTACTTAGGGGTTGAACCCAGGGCCTCACACATACTTTTCAAGCAGTCTACTACTGATCTTCATCCTTAGGCCATTTTTTATTTTTTATCTTGAGACAGGGTCTCACTAAGTTATGCAGACTGCCTCTGGCCTCCAACCTGCCATCCTCCTGTCTCTGCCTCCTGAGTCATGGGGATTGCAGGCATGAGACACCATGCCTGGCTGTAAACATATTTTAAAACATATTTTACACAAATACACACACACACACACACACACACACACACACACACACACGCACACACATACATAATTTTTATTTTTCGATTAACCAGTTTAGTCAGCTTCCCTTCACTATAACAAAACTCCTGAGGCATTCAACTTATAAAGAGAAAAGTTTGTTCTGGAAGTTCTAGTCTCACAGTTTTGGAAGTTCTAGTCTATGTTTGAATGACCCCTTGTTTCTGAGCCTCTGGGGAGGCAGCACATCATGGCTAGAGTGGTGGAGTAAACTGCTACTTCATTAGCGAGGAAGCAAAGAAAGACAGGAAGGGGCCACATTCTTACCATCTCCTTTAGGTCACACCACCAAGAACCTAGGAACTTCCCACTGAGCCCCACATCCTAAAGAACTACCACACCTCCCACAGTTCCATCCTGGTAACCAAACCTTTGACACATGGACATTTGGGAGACATTCAACACTGACCTGTAGCATAAATTAAATCAATTAATTTGAAAAGAAATTTGATAATAATCTCCACATTTTAGCAAGAAACAAAGGCTTCACAGTACATTTGTTTTGTTTTTCATGTTAAGCACAGAAGGGAACATAAGGGAGGTATTTGTGGGAGTGATAATGGGAGATGTGTAGCAGCTCTCTTTAGACAGAGAAATACTGTCTAAAATTTACTAGAGGCTGGGGTTTAGCTCAGATGATAGATAGCTGCTCTGCACTCTCTGAGGACCAAAGCACCAGGAAAAAAAAAAAAAAAAAGGAGAGGAGAGAAGAAGCAAGGAGAGGAGAGGAAAAGAAGGGGAAAAAAAACCACCAGGAGAAGGATGTGGCAATTCACTCCCAAAGCAATCTGGAGACAATCAGCCAATGAAAAGCTTATGAGAGTCGCTATGAATCTGACCTGATCCAATGGCACCTGACAACAACAACAATAACAACAACAGCAACAAAGTTTACCATTGCTTTATGTATTTGTAGCCCAGGCCTCCCACCCCACTGGCACCAGGCTGAACCACATGACTGGCTTCATTAGCTGAAGCTGAAGGGAGGCACCACTTTCAAGCAGATCCTTTAACAGACATCCTGCACTTCCTCCATTTCTGTCTGCCCTCAGCCACTATATCAGCCATATTCTAGATGAGAAAACAAAAACAAAAACAAAAAAACCCTCTTCTTGTTCCAGAAAAGAAGACCACATGAAGAAGAACCTCCTCCAAATCACCAAGGACATTAAAGTGAGCAAGAAATAAACCACTGAGATTTTGGAACTTGTTGTGACCACACATGACCTAGACTTTCCACTCTGATGGCAGATGTCCCTATTGTTGGACCACCAAGTGCTATGCTTCGTTCAGGGCTCATCTGTGATTACATTTGGGGTGCAGCATTTTAGGACCTGTGTGTTTGGTGAGGACCTAGTATGTTTTAAAATGTTTTCCCCCTTATGTTTAAAAATAAACATTTTTCAGCTGAGCACGGTGGCACACTCCTGTAAATCCAGCAACTTGGGAGGCAGAGGCAGGAGGATCACAAGTTTGAGACCAGAGGCAGTCTGTGTAATTTAGTGAAATCCTGTCTCAAAAAAAGTAAAAAAATGAGGGTTTAGCTCAGTAGTCCAGCATTTACAGAGCATGCAAACATGAGGCCCTGGGTTCAACCCTCAGTACTGCAAAAAGTAATAATAATAAAATTTTAAAAATAAATAAACATTGTTCTTTATGAATGAAAAACACCAACTTTTGTTATGACTCTGTCAACAAAATTAATTGCACATCCACTATGTGCAGAGCACTGTGGCAGATCAAACTATAAATCATTTTTCTGAATATTATGTTTAGGTTGATACCATTGAAAGGGCCTGCAGCTGTACTACTGTGGTGTCCAATCTGGTAAGATCTCAAAAGCTAAGCAGGGTCAGGCTTCGTTAGTGCTTGGATGGGAGACCACCTGGGAACACCAAGTGCTGTAGGTTTGGGAGAAGGAGCCCAGCAACCCAATCCCAAAAATCAATCTGCCATTGGAAACCCTATGAATAGCAGAGAGGCATTGACAATAGTGTTTCACCTGTTGTACATAGGGTCGCTATGAGCTGGACACTGACTCGATGGCACCTAACAACAACACCATTGAAAAAGTAAAAGTATAATATGTAGAAGTGAACAGACAAAGACATTGAACTACCAGAGGTGAATTTCACCACGAACCTAAGGCAGGTTAGGTTTCAGGGACCCTCATTTGCACAGGTGCCTTCTAAGCCCCTACAGTCATAATTTAGTTATAATTTAGTGTTGTTTTACTTAAAATAGCCTCAGGTAAGTTTCAGGACCCATCAAACCTGACAATCTGTCTGCATATTACCAAACATGAAAGTATGAAAATAAAGAGCTATACAACTTCTAAGAATAAAGAACAACACAGCTACACAGGGCCAAGAGTGGGGAATCTATACATCTGACCTCCCAGGAACAAGTGGCCATGAAGTTTGGGTTCCCCAGTCAGATTGAAACTGAGTCAGGAGCCAGGTGCGGTGGTGCATGCCTGTAATCCCAGCAACTTGGGAGGCAGAGGCAGGAGGATCAAAATTTCAAGACCAGAGGCAGAGGCAGTCTACATAATTTAGCAAGACCCTGGCTCAAAAAAGTAAAAAAAAAAAAAAAAAAAAAAAAAAAAAGGAAAGAAAGAAAGAAAGAAAAGAAAACTGAATCAGATTTGCATCTGTAATGCTATAAAGAGCCCGCAGCCATAGCCCTGTGGAATCCGATCCCGTCAGATCTCGGAAGCTAAGCAGGGCCAGGCCTGGTTAGTACCTGGATGGGAGACCGCCAGGGAACACCAGGTGCTGCAGGCTTGGGAGAAGGACCTGGCAACCCCCTCCC
>VMDO01026341.1:0-26877 GCA_007922755.1 Pedetes capensis | reverse complement strand
GATTGCTTTTGGTAGGATAGCCATTTTTACAATATTAATTCTCCCTATCCAGGAGCAGGGGAGGTCTTTCCATTTTTTAGTGTCCTCTGCTATTTCTTTCTTTAATATTTTGAAATTTTCCTTGTAGAGTGCTGAAGGATCTTTGGTTAGATTGATTCCAAGGTATTTAATCTTCTGGTGGGTTATCACGAATGGTATCTTTCCTGAAATTTCCTTCTCTTCTTGTTTGGAATTGGTATAAAGAAAGGCTATTGATTTTTGTATGTTAATTTTGTAGCCTGCAAAAGTTGCAGATTCTATAGCAGTCATTTAAGTAAGGTGGAATTCATTCTGTAGAACTGTTTCTGGAACCACACAGATTCTTTTTTAGTGTTTTGTACCATTCTAAAGTATCCTGGAATGAGGAAACAGAAATATTTATTTAGTAAGACACTAGCAAAATGCTAGACTGTGAGCTCTTCAACAACAGAGACCCAGCCATACTCATTTCTGTCTCCAGCATCAAGCATAGTCCTTAGTAGATACTCAGTATATATTTATTGGATGAATTGATGGATAAATGAATAAAGGAGAGAGAGAAAAGCCCCAATGAACTCAAACTGTAGGAATATTTCTATAACATAAGGCTTAATATGGAAAGAGATAAGAATGAAAAAAAGAGGAACAAAGGCAGAAAGGCAAAAATAAGGAATCTTCATCTTATCTGTAAAAGAAAGATAGGTGGCTGGGCATGGTGGTGCATGCCTGTAATTCCAGCACGTCGGAGGCAGAGACAGGAGGATCACAAGTTTAAGGCCAGTCTGGACTACATAGCAAGACCCTATTTCAAAAATAAATAACTAAAAAATAATAAAATAAAAAAAAATAAAAAGAAAGCTAGGTAGATTTTAGTGGAAAGGCAGCTATTCCTTATCATCTGTAAGTACAATGGTGGCAGCCAAACTTAACAGTGCTGATTCTGACTGTATTTCACTCTTTAAAATTTACTCTGTCCTATTCAAACATCTCTTCCAATTCTGGAGGCAATATATCCTAGTCTACTTCATAGAAAGTCAACTGAGTTTATAAGACAACCCCCTAGGTTCTATGTGGGTCCCAAGGTCTACACAGGATTTTCTGCTACAGGAAATCTTAGGTTAATATTACTTCTTTAGATCTCACTCATAGTTCTTTATTTCAAATAAGAGATTGAAGCTGGGCATGGTGGCGCATGTCTGTAGACCCAGTGACTTGGGAGGCTGAGGCAGGAAGACTGAGATTTCAAGGCCAGAGGCAGCCTGCATAACTGAGACCCTGTCTCAAAATAAAAAAATTGGACTGAGGGTACAGCCCAGTGGTAGAGCACTGGCAAAGGATATGTGAGCCCCTGGGTTCAAGCCCCCAGTACCTCAAATCCAGTGCCTCAAAAAAACAAACAACAGAAAATAAGCTTTATTGAGATAGAATTCTTATACCGTATAATTCACCAATTGGGCTGGGATTTAGCTCAGTTGGTAGAGTGCTGCGCTGCAGTCTCTGCGGTCCCGAGTTCAATTCCCAGCACCACAAAAATAGGAGAAGGACCTGGCAATCCACTCCCAAGGCAATCCCGAAACAGCCAGCCATTGAAAACCCTATGAGGGTCACTATGAGTCGGATACCGACTCGACGGCACCTAACAACAACAACAACATAATTCACCAATTTAAAGCATACAATTTTAGTGGCTTTTAGTATATTCAGAGATATGTACAACCATCAACAGTCAGGCTTTTTTTTTTTGGAGACAGGGTATCACAAAATAGTCCAGGCTGGCCTCAAACTAGGGATCCTCCTGCCTCATCCTTCCAAGTGCCAGGATTCTAGCCATGTACCACCATAGTTGGCAGCAGTCAGTTTTGCAGAATTTTCATCACCTCAGAAAGAAGCTGTACTGTTTAGTTATCACCCTCCATCTCTCCATCCCCTGGCCTTAAACAATCACCATTCTTTTCTCTGTCTCCATAGAGTTACCTATTTGGGAGTTTTCATATAAATAGGATCATATGCTAATTTTTGATTGACTCCTTTCACTTAGCATAATGATTTTAAGGTTCATCCACATTATGAAATGTACCAGTATTTCATTCCCTTTTATGGTTGGATGCCATTACATTATAGGTACACCATGTTGTTTTGTTTTTTTAATCCACTCATCAGTTGGGAGACATTTGGGTTATTTCCACTTTTTGGCTATTATGAATAATGCTGCTATAAACATTTATGTACAAGTTTTTGTGTGAACATATGTTTTCAATTCTTTTGTGTAGACAAGTAAGAGCAGAAATGCTGGATCAGAGATAGGGGTTAATTTCAGGGGTAGACTGCTTGCCTAGTAAGCTCGAAGCCCTGGGTTTGATCTCCAACACTGCCCCAAATCCAGAAAACAAAAATGAGAGAAATGCTAGATTATATGGTAACCCTGTTTATCTTTGTTTATTTTGGTGCTGGGGATTGAATCCAGAGCCTTATTCATGCTAAGCACACACTCTACCAGTGATCTATACCCCCAGCCCAGGTATGGTAATTCTGTGTAATTATTTCTGCAACTGTCAGATTGTCTTTTTTATTAATAGCACTTGGAGGTTGAACCCAGGGCCTTGCCTATACTTTGCAAGTGCTCTATCACTGTGCTGTACCCCCAGCCCAGTTTTATTTTTTTATCTTGAGGCAGGATGTCACTAAATTACAAAGGCTGCCTCTGGCCTTAAACCTGCCATTCTCCTGCCTCCGCCTCCCAAGTCTCTGGAATATAGGCATGAGGCACCGCACCCAGCCAGATTGTCTTGTTCTTTAAAAAAAAATTATTTTAATGTCATATATCTTCCAAAGTAGCTGTACCCCTTTACATTCCTGTCCAGAGTTCTAATTTCTTCACATCCTCATCACTTGTTATCAACTGCCTTTCATTTCAGCCATCCTAATGGATGTGAGGGGCTGGGATTTAGCTCAGTTGGTAGAGTGCTGCGCTGTAGTCTCTGAAGTCCCAAGTTCAATTCCCAGCACCGCAAAAATGGGAGAAGGACCTGGCAACCCACTCCCAAGGCAATCCCGAAACAGCCAGCCATTGAAAACCCTATGAGGGTCGCTCTGAGTTGGATACTGACTCGATGGCACCTAACAACAACAATGGATGTGAAGTATGGGCTTGATTTGATTTTCTCTGATGACTAAAGATGTCAAACACCTTTTCATGTGCTTTGGGCCTTTTGGATATCTCCCCTGGAGAACTGTCTGCTTAAGTCTTTTGTCCATTTTTGAATTGTCGTTTTATTATTGAGTTGTAAAAGTACTATCTTCTGGATACAAGCTCCTTATCAGATGTATAACTTGCAAATATTATTTTCCCATTCAGGAGGTGGTTTTTTTTTTCATTTTCTTTGCAATATTCTTTGAAACACAAAAATTTTACTTCTGATGGAGTTCAAATTATCTTTTTTTTCTGTTACTTCTGCTTTTGGTCTCACATCTAAGCCAACTCTAAGGTCATAAAAGTTTATATCTATGTTTTCTTCTAAGAATTTTATAGTTTTAGTCTTACATTTAGATCTTTGATTCATTTTGAGTTAACTTTTGTATGTGATGGGAGGTAAAGGTCCAACTTCCTTGTTTTGCATATAGATATCCAGTTGTTCTAGCACCATTTGTTTTTCAACAAATGCCCAAGCCACCAGTTGTTGTGGCACATACCTATAATCCCAGCTTCTTAGGTAGAAGGACCAGAGGTCAAAGCCAGAGGTAGTCTGTGCAACTTAGTTAGTGAGACCCTGTCTCAAAATTAAAAAAAAAAAAGCTCTGCAGCCCAGTAGTAGAATGCTTGTCTAGCATGCACAAGGCCCTAAATTCATCCTCCAAGTACTGAAAAAAAGACCATAGACATACAAGTTTATTTCTGAAGTCTCAGTTCTACAACATTGATCTCTATGTCTATATTTATACCAGTATCACACTGTCTTCATCACAGTCTTGATCACTACTGCTTTGTAGTAAGTCTTCTTTTTTGTTGTTGTTTTGAGTGTATTATTATTGTTGTTGTTGTTGTTGTTAGGTGCCATTGAGTCAGTATCCAACTCATAGCGACACTGCATACAACAGGTGAAACACTATTGTCAGTGCTTCTCTGCTGTTCATAGGGTTTTCAATGGCAGACTGATTTTTGGGAGTGGGTGCACCATTATTATTATTATTATTATTATTATTATTATTATTGTTATTTTTGCGGTACTGGGGGTTGAACCCAGGGCCTCGTGCTTGCATGCTCTGCAAGTGCTGGACCATTAAGTTCCACCCCCAGTGTATTTTTTTGCTTTTTGAGACAGGGTCTAGCTAAGTTATGCAGACTACCTCTGGTCTTGAACTTGCGATCCTCCTGCCTCTGCCTCCCTAGCTGCTGGAATTATAGGCATGTGCCACCGCGCCCTGCTCTTGTTTTGAATGTATTTTGAAACAGGGTTTCTCCATATAGCCCAGGTTGGCCTTGAACTCTTGATCCTCCTGCCTCAGCTTCCTGAGTGCTGGAATTACAGGCCTGTACCACCATGTCTGGCAATATGTGGCTATTTGAATTTAAGCTAATTAAAATAAAATAAAGGCTGGGCCTGGTGGTGTAGGCCTGTAATCCCAGCACTGGGGAGACTAAGGCAGAGGGATCATGAGTTCAAGGCAAGCTTGAGTTATGTAGTTGGGACCCTGTCTCTTAATTTTTGGGGGGATATTGAAAAAGGGTTCTGGTGGATCTTGATGCACTTACATGGGAAGGTAAGTAAATTAGCCAGGTGTGGTACTAAAGGCCTGTAGTCTCAGCTACACAGGAGGCTGAGGCAGGAGGAGAGCTTGAACCAGGGGCTTGGGTCCAGCCTGTGGAAAACAGAGTATGTCGCAAAAGAAGAAAGAAAAGATTACTAAGGTGTTATCAATCCTGAGTGCTGGGATTACAGATATTTACCACCATGCCTGGCCTTGCCGAAGCGTTATTTTGTACAAAAGTCATGGCTCAGAAAAGTATGTATAGCTTACTCCTACATATGTATATATAAAAGAAAGCATAAGCATTTATGTTTGATTGGGACAGTACATACATAGAAAATAGAAATGCAAGAAAGTGGTCATAATTGCTACCCTGGGTAGTGGGTCTAGGAGAGGAGCTTAGGGGGAAGGATTTCTCTTCATACTGTTTGGTATTGTTTCATTTTTTTCGTGAGCAGGAATTAGTTTTCTCTTTTCATAATTAATGTTATTTTTATCAAAGAGTTTGGGACCATTGGCCCAGATATGTCCAATATGTAGTCATTAGCCATATGTGGGCCTGCAGCCATAGCACTGTGGCGTCCAATCCCATCAGATCTTAGAAGCTAGGCAAGGTTGGACCTGGTTAGTATTTGGATGGGAGACTGCCTGGGAACACTAGGTGCTGTAGGCTTGGGAGAACAACCTGGAAACCCACTCACAAAAAAACAATCAGCCATTGAAAATCCTATGAATAGCAGAGAAGCACTAACAATACTGTTTTGCCTATTGTCATAGGGTTGCTATGAGTCAGATACTGACTCGAAGGCACCTAACAACAATGACGAGCTATATGTGGAGACGTGTGTGTGTGTGTGTGTGTGTGTGTGTGTATTTTTTTTTTTTTTTGAGACAGGATCTGGCCATGTAGTGCAAGCTGGCCTCAAACTCTCAATCCTCCTGCCTCAGACCCCAGTGCTGGACTTGTAGGCCTGTACTACCAGGCCCAGCTTCTATTTCATTTTAATTGGTTTAAATTTAAATAAACACATATTGCCAGGCATGGTGATGTAAGCCTGTAATTCCAGCACTCAGGAGGCTGAGGTAGGAAGATTGAGTGTTTGAGACCAGCCTGGGCTACATAGGGAGACCTCTAGAAAAAAGAGAGAGAGAAAGTTAATAGTTTAGCTCCTGAGTTACATTCTTTACATTTCAATGCCTCCATTGCAATATGTGCCTGCTAGCTACTGTATTTAACAGATACTAGTTGGGATACTCTGCAATCATGTGTATTAATTAATTAATGGGAATTAACTACCAATACCTATCAGTTGAGCCTTGTAATCTTTGGTTAACCATAGGGATGGGTTAGGCATTATGGAAACAATGAAGGTTATATTACCTGATTGGCCTCCTAAGGGATACAGAATAGGTATGATCTGTACACCTCCACTATATCTGTGCCAATGACAACCAACCTGTTGAATCTCATGGTAAGTAATAGGAACAACAGTGACATTTGGACTGCTAGGTTCCCTGGTTACCATGGAGATGAGGGTGCCAGTTAAAAATGTCTACTCACCCAGAGATTAAGGTGTCAAGACCCTGCACCTTCCTCCCACTTCCTATAATCGTGACCATTTCAGTTGCCCTTCCCTAATATTATCCATGTCAGCAGGAGAAACAACTAGATAGAAATCTGGCTAAATTCAGGGGGACAGGGTGCAAACCCTAATGAGGAAATGTGAAAAAAGAAATATGGCGGGGCATTTTTTTAGTAGGAAAAGGCTAGATCTACTACATTGAATACAATGACATTGTTACTCTTGATTCTTGCACAGGCGCAGTGCAGGAATTCTCAGAGTACGCCTACGCGCCCATTTTCTCTTTTCTTCTCCCTTTCCATTTCCCTCTTTCTTCCTTTTTCTCCTCTCTTTCCCCTCCACCCACCACTTGGTCTTTCAGTCTTTCCGTTAGTCGGTTCACGTCTCTTCTAGCGAACCCCTATCCTCCACCTCGTTCTCCCCCTCCCCCCTTCCTTTTCCGTCTCACGCGCACCGCCGATAGTGCATGCGCATTAGGTACAAAGCCTCGCTCTTTGTCCCCCATCTGTCGTTCACACGAACTCAAGTCTTTGGCATTCGGTAGCCAATAGAATCTAAGAAATGGCGGAAAGATGATTCCGCCCCTGGAGATAAACCTTGATTGGCAGTTCAAATTACCAATCGAGGACGCCACTTCTTATCCCTTGGGAGGCACTGAGCTCCGTCTTCTCGTTTCCGGCGGTCGCGCGCTCTTTTCTCAGCACGGTAGAGGCCGTGTAGCGTCGCCGTTACTCTGAGGAGAGAACTGACGGTAGAGGGTGAGTTTTGGGACGGCTGGGTTCTTGTTTGGGAGGGGAGTGGGATTTCTTGCAACGATCCGCGAAAAAAGAGGCTAGACCTACGCGAGATTTGGAGAGCGGCTGGAGGTTCCGGGCCCCTTGAGGCCTTGTCCTCGCCGCCACACGGCCTCAGCCCACCCGCGGGGGCCCAGTGCTCTCAACTCGCCTTGACTCAGCTTTAGTCAGTTGTCTGATTTCTTTCCCGCCCCATTTCTTTGTGCGACTCATCTCTGAATCTTAGCCATGTCAATAAGTTCTGGGCCTCTGAGCCGCCTTGGGCCCGAGGGTGTGGGGTCTATTATGCGAGAGTCGTGGATGGAGGAGGAGGCGCTTTGTCGGACGCTCCTCCTTCTGGCCCTGCGAGGCCATTAATTCAGAATGGAAAAGTGGGGCCCCTTGAGCGATATTTCTTTACCAAAACTGTTAACTGGGAAGTTCCTCTGTTAGTTGGAACCCTGTGGCTTTCATAGTCAGATTCTTGAATGCTCATTTTTTTGGTCTTGCTGTTTAGCTTTTGGAACCCTTACTTATGGCATCCCTTTTCTAAATGAAACTTAAATTTATGGCTTTTGAGTATTTTCCACTTTGAGAAAGTCTTATTGTAAGCTGACACCTTTCTTTGTGTTTTTAACAACGAAGTCGAGGTTAGAGAGGACTGGGAAGCACTTTGTTGTCTTCAATCGAAGTTGCTGTAGATGTAGGGGAGTAGGGTTACCAGAAAAAGTGCACGGCATTCGGTTTAATAAGAATTTAAACAAATTGATTTTTAGTACATGTTGCACGATATTTATGCTAAACTGTTTTTTAAAATCTAAAATTAAAATTTAACGATAAATTGAGTATTTTATTTCTTAAATCTGGTAACTCTGGTGGGGGGCAGTGGCTAGATTTACATTGTGTGTTTGTTCACCTTCTTTGTTATTACATGAAAAGACCTAAGAAACTCTTAGAAAAGGACCTTGCTATGCCTGAATTTTATAGCTTTCAGGCTGGCCATCCATCCAGACGGCCATCTCATTCTGGTAAATTTACACTAGATTTCTCCAGCAATTTCCATTTAGTAATTTGACCCTCTTCCTGAAAATTGAAGGGACGCATATTTAAATTTTAGATATGTGTGATTAGCATTTGGTCTCGTACCTAAACATTTGTGCAATTGTATCATGCCCAATAACTGCAGTCTTTCTGAACCATCAGTAAATATTTTTTCTCCAAGTCCTCCTTCAGGATTAGTTTTAAGGATAAATGAGTAGACAGAAATCCTTGCTGCTGATCTTTATACTTTCTCTTTTCAGAGGCCCAGTAGTTAGGGTGCAATGAATTTATTACTCAGATTTCTGCATATACTTCCAAATTATATTGATGGTCATCAGAAGATGATAGGAAGAAATACTTCTTGAGTACTTAGTACTTTGAGGCCATTGTGTACAATAGTACTTTAGGTGCTTCATACATATTAATCTTCATCAGTAAATGCTTGCTTGGGGAAAGACAACGTGGAAGGGAAAGATTATAAAGACTGGCATTATTGGGACTTCTATTTCAAAAACACAAAGGCAGGCAATTTGGTTATTAATTTTTTTTTGTTAGAATCTATCAAAGAAGGAAGAATGTAATTGATGACATTTGTTTAACCGGAGCAGCCACCATATGTAGGAATAAGGGCTAGTGGTTGCCTTCAAATACAAGTGTTCGCTTTGTTGCTGGATGAGATCTAAGCTCACCCAGGCCTTAAAATAACCAGCCGTGTGAGGTATTACCCCTCTCATACAGGTAAGGAAAGAGGCACAAAAGTTAAGTGGCCATAGCCAGCAAGTTTATTGGAGTTTAAACTGAAAATGAAGGTGTACTTGTAGCATACTGTTGAGTATGGAGTTTGAGAGTTTAACAGACCTAGGTTCCACATCATCACACTGTGTGACCTTAGATGAGTGAAGTATGTCTCTAGGCACTGGTTTATATATCCAAAAGAATAATAATTGGGAGCACTAAATGAAACTAAATGACCCTGTGGCATCCGATCCCGTCAGATCTCAGAAGCTAAGCAGGGTCGGGCCTGGTTAGTACCTGGATGGGAGACCGCCAGGGAAAACCAGAAGCTGTAGGCTTGGGAGAAGGACCTGGCAACCCCCTCCCAAAAATCAATCTGCCATTGAAAACCCTATGAACAGCAGAGAAGCACTGACAATAGTGTTTCCCCTGTTGTACAGAGGGTCGCTATGAGTCGGATACGGACTCGACAGCACCTAACAAAAACAAAAAAAAAAAACAAAAATGAAACAATGCAGGATTAGCACATTGGGTGGATTTTAATGGTCAGTAAAGATTTGGTATTGTCATCTTAACTTGCCGGCTGCACTTTCTAAAACTAAAATATAATCACTTTTGAAATAGTTTAGAACTTCTTTTTTTTGTGTGTGTGTGGTACTGGGGGTTGAACCCAGGGTCTCGTGCCTGCATGCTTTGCAAGTGCTGGATCACTGAGCTGAGCCCCCAGCCCATTTTTTTTACTTTTTGAGACAGGGTCTCACTAAGTTATACAGACTGCCTCTGGTCTCGAACTTGCCATCCTCCTGCCTCTGCCTCCCTAGCTGCTGGGATTACAGGCGTGTGCCACCGCACCCGGCAGTTTAGAGCCTCTTAACATTTTGTACCTAGTGCTTTGTCCTCTAGGATGTACATCATTTCTATAAAGATTTCTATTAATATATAAGTATATAAACTGGGTGTAGTGGTGCAAGCGTGTAATCCCAGTACTCTGAAGGCTGAAACAGGAGAATTGACTTGAGTTTGAGGCCAGCCTGGTCTACATGGATAGTATCAGGCCAGTCTGGGGCTACACAGTGAGAGCCTGTCTGGAAAAACCTAAAAACAAAAACAAAAACAAAAAACAACCAACCAAACAAACAAAAAACACCTAAAAAAAGTAGCAGCCTACTCCTGAAACAATCAGCCATCAAATCGCAATGAGGGTTGCAGAGGTTCAACTCCTGTGACACTTAACAACAACAAACAACATATTTGTGTATAACTGAAAGTAATATAAGCTACTGAGGCTGGGACCACTAATTCCTAAATTAACAGCTAAGAGGAAAGTCAGAAAGTTTCCTTGGATTCTAACCTGAGGTAAGAAGAACTAGTGGAAGAAATATCTTTGAAGATAACTGAAGTTTTTGCCATTGGCCACTTTGGGGCCAGGGAAAGGGAGATATTTAATATCTGGGACTCAATCAGGAAAAGATTTGATTCTAATGTCCACCTTACCCCATCCTCTACTGTTACTGGGGTGGACTTTACATTTTGTATGTTTTAATTTCCTACTTTGATATCTTAGTTTTTGTTTTAGTTTGGTTCTTTTGACAAAAGGTCTTGCTATGTAGCTCAGCTTGGTTTCATACTTGTGATCTTGCTGCCTCAGCCCCCCTAGGCACCACCATGCTAGGTTTATATCTTTTAAAATGTGATTTCCTTTTAAAAAAAATCTCATTTGCCATTTAATTGCTACGTCTGTTCATTGTGTTTAAAATTGTTGTAACTTTCTGAGAAAACTGCCACACTCTGGCAGGAGTCACAAAGATAGATTCTGCTTTTTAAGAAAGTGTCCAGTGCAATAAGGGCTTGGTTGACAGTTGAATGCTGTGTCTGTTAATAATTAATGTAAAAGATTTAATGACATGAAAGCTGTTATGATGTATCGTGAAGTAGAGCATGCCTGTAATCCCAGTGACTCAGGAAACTAAGGCAGGAGTGTAAATTCGAGGCCAGAGGCAGCAGTGCAATTTAGGGAGACTCTGTCTCAAAATCTGGGATTTAGCTCAGTGGGTAGAGCGCTGCGCTGCAGTCTCTGAGGTCCCGAGTTCAATTCCCAGCACCGCAAAAATGGGAGAAGGACCTGGCAACCCACTCCCAAGGCAATCCCGAAACAGTCAGCCATTGAAAACCCTATGAGGGTTGCTATGAGCCAGATACCGACTCGAAGGCACCTAACAACAACGGCACCTGTCTCAAAAAAAAAGAAAAAGAAAAGGAGCTGAGGGTGTGTCTCAGTGATTGAGTGCTTGTCTAGTATGCCCCAGGCCCTGGGTTCAACCTTGCAGCCGCACTACTGCCCCCAAGAAAAAAAGAAGAAAAAGTAGATTATTTTTGTTTTTATTTCTAAATTTCCTATATTAAATATGTATTTCATGTTGTTGTTGTTGTTGTTGTTGTTAGGTGCCGTCGAGTCGGTATCCGACTCATAGCGACCCTCTGTACAACAGGGGAAACACTATTGTCAGTGCTTCTCTGCTGTTCATAGGGTTTTCAATGGCAGATTGATTTTTTTGGGAGGGGGTTGCCAGGTCCTTCTCCCAAGCCTACAGCTTCTGGTGTTCTCAGGCGGTCTCCCATCCAGGTACTAACCAGGCCCGACCCTGCTTAGCTTCCGAGATCTGACAGGATTGGATGCCACAGGGCTACGGCTGCAGGCATGTATTTCATAGTAAGTACCTTATAGTAACTTCTGGTGCTTTGTAACATTAATGAGAAACATAAGATTGATGAAATGATACTAGAAAATTCAACTCTTGGTTTAAATGTCAACTTTTTTGGAACAGTTTACCTCACTATTCTATTTAAAATTGCAGTCTACATCCTTATACTCCCTGTCTACCTTACCACCTCCCTATTTTTCTGTATTTTCCCATAGCACTTACCCCTTAGTATGTAATTTCCATATTACGTATGTTGTCTTGTGTCTCACTAAAAGGTAAGCTCTGAAGGCAAGACTCTGTTTTGTCCCTCTCTAATAGCACCTAGCAGATAGTAGGCGTTCAGTGAATGTTTGTCAAATGAATGAGGAAAATGAAAAATTACCTTTAATCTACAAACAAGGCAGTTTTCATTTTTGTCTGCCTTCTGTTTCTTGTCTACGTGCATACATTAAAAAAAACTTCCCCCCAAAGAACATAAAACATTTTTCATGTTTACATAGTCCTTTTTTTCCCCTGCCTTGCTGGGGACTGAAACCAGGGCCTCCTGCATGGAAGACAAGTTCTCTATTACTGAGCTCCAACCCCAGCCCTCTGGTAACATTCTGTTGTATAGATAACATAATTTAATGTAAGCCATTCCTTTAATTTTGGATATTTCAGTCCTTTTTTTCAGTATAAGATTGAACTATTATATTTTTTGCAGTACTGGAAAATTGAACTCTGGGGCCCCACACGTGTTAGGCAAATACTGTTATTACTGAGCTGCCCCCTTACACTCTTTTTGTTTTTGAGATAGTGTCTTGCTAAGCCATGGAGGCTGCCTCTGGCCTTGAATTTACAATCCTTCTGCCTCAGCCTCCCAAGTTACTGCATTTACAGGCATGCACTATGATGCCTGGCAAGTATAAACATCTTGATCACTCTTTTTTGATCACTCTTTTTTTTTTTTTTTTTTTTGCGGTACTGGGGGCTGAACCCAGGGCCTTGTGCTTGCATGCTCTGCAAATGCTGGACCACTGAACTGCACCTCCAGCCTTTTTTTTTTTTTTTTTTTAACTTTTTTTTTGAGACAGGCTCTCACTAAGTTATGCAGACTGCCTCTGGTCTCGAACTTGCGATCCTCCCTTCTCCGCCTCCCAAGCTGCTGGGATTACAGGTGTGCGCCACCGCGCCCGGCCACATCTTGATCACTCTTTTTAAAACTATTGTTAATCAGTTTTTGGGTATAAAATTTGATGATTGCATTGATGATTTTAATACAACATGATATGAAATGTATTAGGAAAGCTTTTGAGTATGTAAAAATATTCCCATATATTCAATCGTAGAAAACTAACAATAAGTTAATGCTTTGTTACAATTCCTTCATCTGAGAAATAATTTTCTCTCTTTTAAAAGGATTGTTCAATGTTAATACAATAACTATGAAATGGCCGTACCACTGTGGCATCTAATCCCATCAGATCTCAGAAGCTAAGCAGGGTTGGGCCTGGTTAGTACTTGGATGGGAGACCGCCTGAGAACACCAGGTTCTGTAGGCTTGGGAGAAGGACCCAGCAACTCACTCCCAAAAAACAATTAGCCATTGAAAACCCTATGAATAGCAGAGAAGCACTGGTAATAGTGTTTTGCCTGTTGTATGTAGGGTCGCTATGAGTCAGACACCTACTCAATGGCATCTAACAACAACCATCATGAAAAGGTCTTTTTTTGCACCTACACCTTTGGCTTCAGCTAAACTCTAACTAGGAGATCTTGTCTTAACCCTTAAGAGTTAATTCCTGTACTGGGGAATCTGTCCTTGGAAGAGGGAGATGGTCCTTAGTTTATTAACCTGAGCTGTTTGAAAATTTTCATTTTAAGATTGTCAACATCTTTTTTTTCAGTGTGTGGTGGGGTCACCAGGGCTTTGTGCATATTTAGCAAGTGCCCTGCCACTGCATCCCTAACCCCTCCTTTTTTTTTTTTTTTTTTTTTTTTTTTTTTGCTGGAGATTGAACCCAGGGCCTCATGCATGCTAGCAAGCACTCTACCACTGAGCTACATGTCCAGCCCCTTTTTGAGTCAGATACTCACTAAGTTGTGAAGGCTGCTTCTGGCCTCAAACTTGCACTGCGATTACTGGTAGGCGCCACCACACCTGGCTTTCAGCCATTGTGTTCATATGTAATAGGGCCAATTTTTAGGGAGTAACTATTTTTGTTTGTTCTGCATGTGACAGGGTCTTGCTATGTAGTCCAGGCTAGAATCAAATTTGGAATGCTCGTACATTGCTTTCCTTAGTGCTAAGACTACAGATGTGTACCAGTGTGCCTAGCCACGGAGTAGATTCTTTCAGGAATATGGTTTACAATTAATATATAGAATTGAAGTGAAAGTTTTCTTAAGTCATTTCTAGTGCAAATTGTTCTTTTCCAGTACTATCTAGTTTTTAGATATTTTTAAGTGCTAGGGTTTGAACCTAGAGCCTTATGTGTGTGTTTTTATATTTTAAATTGTACTTCTTTGCCCTAGTTGTTCAGAGTAACCAATTGTTTGAATCTGGGAAGAGCCAGAAAACCAAAGGTGATTAATGACATGTATATCATCAGGAGGGCTGGGGTTTAGCTCATTTGACAGAGTGCTGCTCCACACTCCGAGGACCTGGGATGGATCCCTAGCATTGCAAGCATGGGAAGATGTGGTAATCCACCCCTGAAGCAGTCCTGAAACAATCAGCCATTGAAAACCCTATGAGGGTCACTATGAGTTGTACCTAACAAGAAGTCATCATCAGCAAGGTGACTAATGGCATCCTCAGCACTGAATGTATTTGATAATGCGCTTTTTCTTTTTAGGGTGCAGAAATGCAGAGCAATAAAACCTTCAACTTGGAGAAGCAGAACCATACTCCAAGGAAGCATCATCAACATCACCACCAGCAGCACCATCAGCAGCAACAGCAGCAGCCACCACCACCGCCTATACCTGCAAATGGACAGCAGGCTGGTAGCCAAAGTAAGTAGATGCTAGGGAATGGGGTAGAAATAGGTTCCCTCTTGGGAATGGTTTCTTGGTTTTTAGATGTGTCTCTTGGGATTATAAGTTAATAGGCCTTTCCGGCACACCTTTGTTCTGCTTTTTCCTATTTCCGCTTAGTTCCTCATGATGGGAAGGGGCTGATTCTCTGAAATCAAGGAGCAGATGTATGACAGCAGTGAGGTATAGGCTGCTCTGCTGTGTTGGCATATTCTACTGCAAAACAGATGTCTGTTTTGCCGCAGCTTGGTTCTTAGAAATAGTCATCAGAGAATATAGAACAAGTTATTAAGGCTTTTGGGGACACCTGGTACTGAGCAGAAAATTTTTTTAGTCTGAGGTGTGTCCTGGCCCATTTTTAATCAGCAAAAAGTTTGAATACCTATTGTATGCTTCTAAGACTAGGAGCAATCTCAACTCTTATGCCAAAAGATCCTACAAAGAATAGTCTTTAATTGATTTCTTTTTATTCCATGCCGTAAACCTGAAAGAATGGGAACTTAGAAGGTTATGAAGATGGGTGATAAATTAGGAAAATGGAGTGATCATGTTTTAAATTTTAAGAGACTAAGAAAATGTAGCAATTGTGTTTTAAATTTTATTTATTTATTTTGACAGTACTGGGAGGTTGAACCAAGGGCCTCATGCATGCTTTTGTAAGCTTTCTACCACTGAGCTACATCCCCAGCCCATTTTTTACTTTTTTATCTGGAGATGGGGTCTTGCTGAGTTATACAGGCTGCCTCTGACCTCAAACCTGGGATCCTCCTGCCACAGCCTCCCATGTCTCTGTGATTACAGGTGTGCGCCATGGTGCCTGGCTGTGTTTTAAATTTTAAAATCTTTGGGGGAGGAGGGTCAATAAGAGGGTAAGAGGACATTAACATGAGCAATGTACAATGAAATGCGTGTACAGAAATGTCATAATGAGACCCATTAAGTTGTACATTAAAAATTACTAATTAAAGTTATGAGCAAAAAATTTTTTACATCTGATTCCTTATGATAAAGAATTCCTTGAATTATTTAATTTTCTCTCTGGCGAGCTCTGTATTTGTGTCTCTGGGTTATCCCAGTTTGGTTCCTCTACTACAGTTGAACTGTTGAAGAGTACCTCCACATCTCTGCATACTGCTTATATTTTAAGGTGCAGTTTATGATAAGTGGTTTAAATGGGTAGGTTGCATTGGGAAATGGTGTTTGCCTTGTCTACAGCAGTTAAATTTCCTATCTAGCAGGAATTATAGCTCATTGAGGATGTGACTGTAATTCTCTTTCCCCAATCTTTGAGTGACTCTGTGTCTTCTTTCAGATGAAGGCTTGACTATTGACCTGAAGAATTTTAGGAAACCAGGAGAGAAGACCTTCACCCAGCGTAGCCGTCTCTTTGTGGGCAATCTTCCCCCTGACATTACTGAGGAGGAAATGAGGAAACTGTTTGAGAAATATGGGAAGGCAGGCGAAGTTTTCATTCATAAGGATAAAGGCTTTGGCTTTATCCGCTTGGTGAGCAACTGTGGGCTTTGGGGCATGTGCTTTAAAAGGTAGGGAAGCTGGGGAATGATGGGTATGAAAAAGTAGGCAGTGGAAATAATTCTCAGAATGTTTGTTAAAAGACTGTAGTTTGATGAAACAGGACACAAAAATGCAAATTAAAATTTTTTCCCTCAGGTTTTAAGGACAACAAAAGCCTAGTATACTAGGGGTAAAGAATGCCCTTTGAAGCCCCCATGATCCTTGTCCCTCAGCCTCCCAAGTGCTGGGATTACAGATGTTCGTGCACCACAACACCTCAGCCTGGAACTTTTTGTGAATTGAAAATTTTCATACATAGAAGTAAACAGAATAATATAATGAACATGAATGTATATATTACCCAGCTTCAATAATTATCATCTCATGGTTTTGTTTTATCTGTACCTTTCCCCTATTTGCTCTTCCCTATAGTGTGTTCAGTTTTTTAAAATGTGAAAATGAATTTTAATTTTAGTGATGATGAAAGTTTATATGATTTTTTTCCAAAGTCTTTGCACAGGTATTGAAGACTTCCAAACCATGGTGGGGAGTTTATTTTTTATCTTTTAAAAAAACTTTTAAATAGCTGGGTGCAGTGGCACATGTGTATAATCCCAGCGGCTTGGGAGGCAGAGGCAGGAGGACCGTAAGTTCGAGATCATAGGCAGTCTGCTTAACTTAGCGAGATACTGTCTCAAAAAGTAAAAAAATGGGCTGAGGGTGCAGCTCAGTGGTCCAGCACTTGGAGAGCATGCAAGTGCGAGGCCCTGGGTTCAACCCCCAGTACCACACACACAAAAACAAAACCCTTTTAATTTTGGTCACATGTGCATAGGAACCAATTTTTCTATTCCTTTCTTCCTTTTTTTTTAAATTTACTTATTTTTTTTATTGTTTTGGTGGTGCTGAGGATCAAACCTAGGGCCTTGCATATGCTAGGCAAGTGCCCTACCACTGAGCACTACCCCCAACCCTACCTTTTTTTTTTTTTTTTTTTTTTTTTTTGTGGTACTAGGGGTTGAACCCAGGGCCTGGACCACTGAGCTGCACCCCCAGCTCATTTTGTAGATATTATTATTTTCTGAGACAGGGTCTCAATAAGTTACACTGACTGCCTCTGGTCTTGAACTTGAGATCCTCCTGCCTCTGCCTCCCCAGCCGCTGGGATTACAGGCGTGCACCACCACGCCCGGCTAACCCTACCTATTTTTAAATGTAGATCATATTTTTAAAATCTGGTTGGATTTAAAAAATCCTAGCTTAGAAAAGAGTGAAAATGAAAAGTTTAGAAAGGGAAAAAGTTACTAGGTATTACCTGTCTTTATCAATGAGGAGCATAATGTGACAGCAAGATCACTGGATGGGGTGATAGGAATGAAAATAGCAGTCCCTGCTGCTAACGGAAAGAGACTATTTACGCAAGTCATTTTCTCTGGGTATCAAGATTCCTCTTGCCTGGAGCAGTGGCGCACACCTATAATCTCAGTGGTTTGGGAGGTGGAGGCAGGAGGATTGCAAGTTCGAGACCAGAGGCACTCGGTGTAACTTAGTGAGTTCCTGTCTCAAAAAAGGGGGGGGGCTGGGGGCGCAGCTCAGTGGTCCAGCACTTGCAAAGCATGCAGGCATGAGGCCCTGGGTTCAACCCCCAGTACCACAAAAAAAAAAAAAAAAGATTCCTCTTAAAGAAATACAAAGCCAGGAGTCGGGATGTCCTATTCAAGATTTGTGGTCCTAAAGATGACTGTTGGAGGGTATAAGTGATTCTAGTATGTTGCTAGTGAAAGTAAAATATTCTGAGTACTGTATTGTAAATGTAGACTTTAGTGTGGTCTTTGTTTTATGGATGATCTATTACCATTGGGATAAGTAATGTATGAAATTAATGATCATGTAAGTTATATTAGCTTCTAGAATTTCCAGTTTCAATCAGTTAGGATAACCAAAGAGTTACCTAGAACACATAGCTCAATTCTTCCAGTTTTTCCCCATATATATATATGTTGTTGGGCTGGGATTTAGCTCAGTGGGTAGAGTGCTGCGCTGCAGTCTCTGAGGCCCCGAGTTCAATTCCCAGCACTGCAAAAATGGGAGAAGGACCTGGCAATCCACTCCCAAGGCAATCCCGAAGCACTCAGCCATTGAAAACCCTATGAGGGTCACTATGAGTCTGATACTGACTCGACAGCACCTAACAACAACAAATGTTGTTAGGTGCCATCAAGTTGTTTCCGACTCAGTGACCCTTATACGGTTTTCAATGGCTGATTGTTTAGGGATTGCCTCGGGAGTGGATTGCCATGTCCTCCCACTTTTTAAGTGTGTGTGTGTGTGTGTGTGTGTGTGTGTCTGTGTGTATATGTATGTGTATATATATGTATATGTGTGTGTGTATATATACACACACACACACATACATACATACATACATACGTATATATGTCTATCTCCCTCTGTGTCCAGGCTGGCTTCAAACTTGCATCTCCCTGCATCAGCTTCCTGAATGCTGGGATTATATGTGTGTACCACCATGCCTGGCTCACTACCTGTGTTTTTTTATGTCTGTTGCCAAGGTTTTTGGGGAAATATTTTTACTCAGCTATGCAACTTTAAATGATTGGTGGTTGCTTAGGTGGTCTTTGATAAACTTCTAATTTTCTTTTTCCTAGGAAACACGAACCCTAGCGGAGATTGCCAAAGTGGAACTGGACAATATGCCACTCCGTGGAAAGCAGCTGCGTGTGCGCTTTGCCTGCCATAGTGCGTCCCTTACAGTCCGAAACCTTCCTCAGTATGTGTCCAATGAGCTGTTGGAAGAAGCCTTTTCAGTGTTTGGCCAGGTGGAAAGGGCTGTAGTCATTGTGGATGATCGAGGAAGGCCATCAGGAAAAGGCATTGTTGAGTTCTCAGGGAAGCCAGCTGCTCGGAAAGCTCTGGATAGATGCAGTGAAGGCTCCTTCCTGCTAACCACGTAAGTGTATTGTTTTTAGGAATAGACCTTGGGTGCCAGGCACCATGGTATGTGCCTATAATGCTAGCTGCTTGGGAGGCTGAGGCAGGAGGATCACAAGTTCAAGGCCAGAGGCAGCCTATGCAGTGCAACTTAAGTTAGTGAGACATTGTCTCAAAAAAATAAAAAGGGGGGAATCTAAGGATATGACTCAGTGGTTTAGTACTTGGAAAAAGCATGATGAGGCCCCAGGTTCAACTCCCCAGTATTATAAAATTAAATAAATAAATAAAGTAAAATAAGAAAGGGGACTGGGAGTGCAGCTCAGTGGTAGAACACTTGACTAGTAAGTGCCGGGCCCTGGGTTCAACCTCACCAGTACTGCATAAAAATATATATATATATATATAGACCTTGAGTTTCTAACTTTCTGTGGTCTGGAGAGTAAACATTTAGTAACCATATTACTATATTCATTAAAGACTTGTGATACTGAACCAGCCCTGTGGCATACACCTTTAATCACAGCTACTCAGGAGACTGAGGCAGGAGGATTGTAGGTTTTAGGCCAGAGGCAGCCTGTGTAACTTACACCCTGTCTCAGAATACAGGGGCTGTGGGTATAATTCAGTGGTAGAGGATTTGCCAAGCATGCATGAGGCCCTGGGTTTGAGCCCCAACACCACAAAAAAATGAATAAAAATGAAAAAGAATGGGCTGTGATCTAGGCATGGTTATGCATGCCTATAATCCCAGTAATTTGAGAGGCAAAGGCAAGAGGATTGCGAGTTCAAGGCCAGAGGTGTAACCTATGCAATTTAGCAAGACCCTGATTAAAAATAAAGAATTGGGCTGGGGCTGCAGCCCAGTGGTAAAGCACTTGCAAAGTATATGCCAGGCCCTGGGTTCAACCTCTAAGTACCACAAAAGAAAAAAGGCTATGCATGTAGCTCAGTGGTAGGATGCTTGCTTGCCTAGCATGTGCAAGGCTCTAGGTTCAACCTCCAGCACTAAAAGATTAAAAACAAAAAAGACTTCATACTAATTCGACTTTCTAATAGGGTTTTCAGTATAATCTTAAATTAATGGAAGTGTTACAAAGATTAAGAAAAGTAACTTTCTTAGTCTCTCAGTAGGTTATTTAATCAGTATATTAAGTCTCCCTTTACTTTGAAGTTTTAGGACTCTGAAAAGTTATGCTTGCAGTATCTCTTAGTATTTATCCCTACTTTGTTTCTTAGAGTTCTGAAAATATCACATATTTAGGCTTACTTCAGTATTGTACCTTCCTACTTTTAACATTGTTGAGGCTATATTCAGAGATCTGAACCATGGCTCCATTCTGATTATTAACCCCGGATTCTCTGTAATGCTATTAAAAAGACTAGTTACTTGGGGTTAGGTGTAAAAACTTCAGAAATGTTTGTCCAATTTTGACCCCTAAGTTCATTGTGCCGATAGTAGGTATATGACTGCATTAACATTTGCTTTTCTTTCACTTAGATTTCCTCGGCCTGTGACCGTGGAGCCCATGGACCAGTTGGATGATGAAGAGGGACTTCCAGAAAAGCTGGTTATTAAAAACCAACAATTTCACAAGTATGTGGGCCTGATATTCCCTGTTAGGTGTTTCCCTATTCTTGAGGAAACTTTTAAAGGGACATATAAAAGAGGCAAGTCTTTGCTTTACATGTTCACTTGCATTCACCTGGCTCTTGGTGGGAATGTAATGCTTAGGAATCTTGGACAAAGTTAATAATTCTTGAATGTTGTCTATAGGGAGCGTGAGCAGCCACCCAGATTTGCGCAACCTGGCTCCTTTGAGTATGAGTATGCCATGCGTTGGAAGGCACTCATTGAGATGGAGAAGCAACAGCAGGATCAAGTGGACCGCAACATCAAGGAGGCTCGTGAGAAGCTGGAGATGGAGATGGAGGCAGCTCGCCATGAGCACCAGGTCATGCTAATGAGGCAGGGTGCGTATAGGCCTGTAAGTCTTAAAGCTAGGAGTATAAAATGGCTATTTTTCAGGACTTTCTTTGTATCCTTAAGAAGAGAAAGACTTAAATTTCTTTTCTTATTTATTTATTTATTTTTGTGATGTTTGGGGGTTCACACATACTTTGCAAATGCTACAACACAGGGCTACACCCCCAGCCTATTTTTTATTTTTTATCTTGAGGCAGGGTCTTGCTCAGTTATGCAGGCTAACTCTGGCCTGGAACCTGTGATCTCTTGCCTCTGCCTCCTCTATTGCTGAGAATACAGTCATGAGCCACTACATCTAGCAAGACTTAAATTTCTGCTTTTATTCTCTGGAGTGTTTTATTGATCTCGCTAGGTAGATGGACTCGGATATGTGACAGAGAATATCGGATTCTGTGGAGAAGGTAATAATAGGTTTGACTTGATTTTTGGAATCAGAAAACTGAATGGCCACTCAGGGATTATATTCTCTTTGCCTTCTGGATCTTTATTTATGGAAAATTATTGAGCATTTATGAAAAGAATGAAAAATACTCTCAATCTGTTGTTTCTAGATTTGATGAGGCGCCAAGAAGAGCTTCGGAGAATGGAGGAGCTGCACAACCAAGAGGTTCAAAAACGAAAGCAGTTGGAGCTCAGGTAACTACTTTTTTCTGACGACTTTAAAAGGTAATAATGTCTGTCTCTTGCTTTCTACCACTGTGCTTCCTAATACATTCTAAATACATTCCTGGCTGCTTTTCAGTTTCTCCCTTTGGATCAGAGAGGTTTCAACTGCCTGTGGGAATTACCTGGGGGCTGTGCTAAAGAGAGAGCATTTGAGTAGTGGTGAGACTTCTTAGGGGTTTGCCTTAGATCATAGTGAGCTATGATAGTTTTCAGAAGGCTCATCTCCGTGGCTCAGTCTCCTACTAAGGTTATTTGCTCATGTTCTGAAATGCCTCTATCTTAAAATAAATACTTGGGTGACTGTAGGCAAGAAGAGGAGCGCAGGCGCCGTGAGGAAGAGATGCGGCGGCAACAAGAAGAAATGATGCGGCGACAGCAGGAAGGATTTAAGGGAACCTTCCCTGATGCGGTATATTTCCCCTGTGCCCATGATATACCAGGCCAGTCATAATAAGACAAACCCACCATGAAATGTCTGTTAGAGGACATCAGGTTATGACCCATTTTCCTGTGCTATGAAACTCATTTTTGAGATAAGAATTTATAGGAGAGATAAGGTTTGAAGGGGAGCTCTTGCCTCACAGGGCATTTAGGATGAAAAACTGGGACCACTGTATGCTGTTGGTGACTGTAGGTTTAGATAAATCATGTTGTGTAGCAGGCTTGGCTAGTCTTACTTCTGTCCTTGTAATTGTATGGGATGGAGCTTTATATTCCTAATGAGAAACTCTTAACTTGTGTCCTAGTGGTGCTGTGACCTGAACCCATTATACAACTACTAAGGAGCCATTATATGGGCTGGGATTTAGCTCAGTTGGTAGAGCGCTGTGCTGCAGTCTCTGAGGTCCCGAGTTCAATTCCCAGCACCGCAAAAACGGGAGAAGGACCTGGTAACCCATTCCCAAGGCAATCCTGAAACAGCCATTGAAAACCCTATGAGGGTCGCTATGAGTCAGATACTGACTCCACGGCACCTAACAACAACAAGGGGCCATTAGTATTCCTCAGCTTGGTCTCAGTACTCTTGGGATGTGTTATCACTTTATTTCCCTACTGTGTGGTCATCAGTGGATTGTGATAGAATATACTGGTGTCTTGGACTGTCTTGAGTATATTTTGTTTTTCAGAGAGAACAAGAGATACGGATGGGCCAGATGGCTATGGGAGGTAAGGACCTGAGGAGTAAATGTTTCCTGTTTACTTTTTTGTCTGGTCTCTGGTGAAGTATGTGGCTTCTCCTACCTAGTCTAGATTTAAAGGGTTGATATTTCCAGGAACATCATTTTTAGGGGAGTTTATTGAAATGTTTCCTTTGGTGTATAAGGAGACTGACAGTCTCTGCCCTCTGTACTGATCATACTGCTCTGCTTTAGGTGCTATGGGCATAAATAACAGAGGTGCCATGCCTCCTGCTCCTGTGCCAGCTGGTACCCCAGCTCCTCCAGGACCTGCCACTATGATGCCGGATGGAACCTTGGGATTGGTAATAAATGTCAGGGTCTCATAGTAGCTCTAAATAGTAGTAGGCAGAGAAAGGGCTTTACCTTCATAGCCCCTGGGTCTACTTTGATTTTGTTACAGATATTAGTCTTCAGGACTACTGGTATCTGTGAAATTTAACCTTAAGGTCTCCTTTTTTTCTTTTTGGTTATTAAGCATCAAACCCAGGGTCTCACACATGCTAGCCAAACACTTACTCTTCCATCTCCCCATTCCTAAGCACTTTATTTTTGAATCTTGAACAAATTTATTACCAAACTGTACTTTTATCTTGGGTATAAGCAGCTACCTCTGTCTGATTGGCTATTCTGATTGACTGTTTAGTTGCTACCCTGGTTTTGTGAACAGGTTGGTTTTTGGAGGGAAGTCAATGAAAGCTAGGAATTATCACATAAAGTAGATGTGAATCCAAAGGCTTCATGTCTCATACAGCCCAGAGGTTGTTTTGGTTTTAGCATCAAAATGGATAATGCCATAACTGAATGGGTTTAAGGTTGATGGAGAGTGATGGCGTGCACTTGTCTAGATACCTAGCTCATGAAAAAGGACCTGGAGAAAACTTGTCCAACCTGAGAATTTACTACGTAGTTCTGCTTAGTCAATAGCGAGGAACATGGATAAAAGTTAAAAGTAAAGCCAGGTACAGTGGCACATGTCTATAATATGAGTACTTGTGAAACTGAGGAAGGAGGATTAACAAGAGTTTGAGACCAGCCTAATGCACGTAGCAAGTCCCTGTCTCAGAAAACAAAAACAAAGGTAGAATGGTAGACCCCTAAGTCAGACAACTTTTCCCTCAGGGCTATCCACTAGAGTTCTAAACACACTTGGTCACCCACCCCTAGCATCAGGAACCTTGAGTAGTTGAGTGGAAATGGCCTCCAGTGGAGAGACTATAGATGGGTAGGAAGCTTAGGACAAAGGTCTCAATTGTAACATCACTGTTTTTCTCTTTTAAGACCCCACCAACAACTGAACGCTTTGGCCAAGCTGCTACAATGGAAGGAATTGGGGCAATTGGTGGAACTCCTCCTGCCTTCAACCGTGCAGCTCCTGGAGCTGAATTTGCTCCAAACAAACGTCGCCGATACTAATAAAGTTGCAGCATCTAGTTTCCTAAAACCCTTAAACAAGGACCCCTTTTGGACTAGCCAGAATTCTACCCTGGAAAAGTGTTAGGGATTCCTCCCAATAGATAGGTCTTCCCTGCCTGTACTACTTACTCTAGGGAGTATGCTTAGAAGCAGAGGGCAAGGGAGGGGTTGTATTTAACAAATCAGTTCTGTGTGGTATATTGTTTAATCATTTCTGTGTGGTGCATTCCTGAAGTCTCAAATGTGATTGTTGAGGGCATGGGGAGCCATAACAAAATGGATTCAGTTAGAGCCCCATTAATCTTGATCATTCCGTTTTTTGCCCATCATGTTTTGCTTTCTCTTATACCCCTCAACCCCAGAGACACTGCCACATACACCACAAAAACCAAACATCCCCCAATGACCTAGCCCCGCCATTCCTCTATCTGCTCCCAGGTGAGAATTCAGGCAAATGTCCACAGAGGTCACAGACAGCATACATACAATTCTGTTATATCCCATATTACCCTTTCATGAAATCTTAAGGAAGACATTTCTCTTAGAGATTTTCATTTTAGTATATCTTTAAAAAATATCTTGTGTTAACTTGCCTCCATCTTTTTCTTGGGTAAGGACAACCCAAGAATGACTCTCGTGTCTATGATGTTGCTGTTCACAGCTTTTCTTGATAGGCCTAGAACAATCTTGGGAACTGGGTTGCTGTATGCTGAAGGTCTGACAGTAGCTCTTAGCCTTGCCTATCTTAGGTAGTTACGCTGTGCATTTTTTATTGGTGTACCATGTTTTGATTTGTCCCTGATACCTTAAATTTGGAGTTTTTCTGAGAAATGGAGCAGTAATGCAGCATCAACTTATTAAAATACATTTTAAGCCTTTTAATTTTTGTGCTATTTTTGATGGGGGGGAGGGAAGGGAGTTGCATTTTAGATGAGCAGTAGGCTCTAAAAGGTTAATCTTTTGTGACCTTTTCATTGAAATATTAATCATGCATCTAAGCAAACATGAGGAGGTGAGGTGAGATGCAAGATGAAGTTTGCAAGTATCAGTGGTGTTCATACACACAGAAGTAATGAGAGCACGAAAACTGTTCTAAAAGAAAAATAGGTTGAAGGAATTGGGGTACCATCATCAAATTGAGGGGGTGTGGTCTCAATTGGTATTTGTTCCCTAGCAGCTGCTAGTATGTCAGAGGCTTGGAATTGGCAACATCTAAAACTGTCTCAGCAGTGGTTAGCTGACCTCACCCAAGTCCTAAGCACTATCCCTGATCCTTTTTTCCTAAGCCTCAGAGCTAAAATTCTCAGGAGCTCTTTCCTATTGGCTGGGAAGACCAATTGAAGTTCCCTTGCCCATGTTAGGAGGTATACGCCTCCTGAACTAAAGATAGAAACAGCTGGCCCTTCCAGGCAGCTAAAAGCTTCCAGACTAAGAGGTATTCCCCACTCTGTATCCAGACTCCTTGAAATACCCTTTTAGTAATTCTACAAGCGCCTCTATGTCTCGTCTCTGCTATAACAAAGGCTGTGGGCAACACTTTGACCCCAATACCAACCTTCCTGGTGAGTGAATTCTGACCTGGCTAGGGTCTCTGGGTGGATGTTAGGGGATGTTCATCTGTGGGGCTGTCAAAGGAGCAGCGAGAAAATTTGTACTTGGAATAATTTAATTGGTCTGAGTGATCTTCAAACTTTGCTGATCCTTTTACATTATATGGAAAGAATAAATGTGAACTTGGAGAAAAGAAATATTTGGTACAGTTACCTTTCCTTCCTTTCTACTGGTATCTACAGATTCCTGTTGCTATCACCCTGGGGTCCCAATCTTCCATGATGCACTTAAGGTGAGGAGTAGGTGACTGGGGATAGCAAGAGCATTTCTCAAAGGACATATACCCAGGAATCTAAGCTG
This sequence comes from Pedetes capensis, assembly GCA_007922755.1. NCBI lineage: Eukaryota > Metazoa > Chordata > Mammalia > Rodentia > Pedetidae > Pedetes > Pedetes capensis. The sequence goes on along the minus strand of VMDO01026341.1, from coordinate 639 downwards.
ATCTGGGTCTCTTATTACTAGGGTTGGTCCTGCTGTCGAAAACGAACTGTAGATTTCTCTGAGTTCTTAAGCATCAAGGTAAATCCTTTACTTTGTTGGATTCTATCCTCAATAAAAGGATTCTCTTTCTAATCCTTATCTCCTTATCTATACTAGGGTTGTACTATGGGACCACACTGTGCTGAGAAGCTTCCTGAGGGCCCTCAGCCTGAGGGCCCTGCTACAAGTTCACTTCAGGAACAAAAACCTCTGAATACAATTCCAAAGTCAGCAGAGACCTTGGCGCGGGAGAGGCCTAAGTAAAAAGGAGGAGGCCCCTGGGTTTTTCCAGTGTTCATATAGTTTCCTAGGAGTGATCAATGGATTATTGGGGTTGGGAACTAGGGATCTGAGATGTGAGGAAGGACAAGTGTCAGGGTTTAGGTGGTGTACATTCTGTGCCTTAGGAGAAATTAGTGTCTGGAAATGTCCTTTTGTCTAAGATGGTATGAAGATGGTGGGATAGATACTTTGAGTCTATGGAGTACAGACCCCTTCACAAATACCTGTTTAGTGTATAACACAAGTGGGATTGTTAAAAATGACTTGATTTCTCCTCTGCCCCTCCTTTCTTTCTTGTTACATCTTTTTTTTTTTTTT